>OVBI01003056.1:0-14881 GCA_900406495.1 Sisymbrium altissimum
CACGCAGACATTGGAACGGAATAAAACATATATTCCGTTACCTTCAAGGTAATGTTGATTTAGGATTATTTTATCTGAAAAACCCCGAGTTTGGTCTGGTTGGTTTTGCAGATGCAGGATATTTATCAGACCCACATAAAGCTCGGTCACAAACCGGATACNAAGCTCGGTCACAAACCGGATACATTTTCACAAATGGCGGAACAGCGATCTCATGGCATTTTCAAAAACAAACTTTGGTTGCAACTTCCTCAAATCACGCAGAAATCATTGCGCTTCACGAAGCATGTAGAGAATGTGTGTGGCTTAGATCTATGACTCATCATATCCAAGAATCAAGTGGAATTCTTACAAAGAAAGAGCCAACAAAAGTGTTTGAAGAAAACTCTACATGTGTCGCTCAAATTAAAGAAGATTATATCAAGAGTGACAGAACGAAGCATATTCCTCCAAGATTTTTCTCTTACATACGGGAACTCGAGAAGAATCAAGAAGTGGATATTTAATACGTTCGTTCAAGTGATAATGCAGCTGATTTATTCACGAAGGCGCTTCCGACCACTACATTCAGAAAACACGTACATAACATCGGGATGCGTAATCTATATGATTTATAAAATAAAGATTAGATCTACCATTCTCAGGAGGAGATTACGTGTACTCTTTTTTCCTAGTCATGGTTTTTATCCCACTGAGTTTTTCCATGATAAGGTTTTTAACGAGACAGTACGTAATATAACATAAAATAGATGATTAAAAGGAAGTTATAAATAATATATAATCATCTTATCTATTAGCTTTCTTACTATCTAAGTCTTTACCGACTTACCTTCGCCAGAAGTCAATAGTATAACTTGCATAGATTAATCAAATAGTTTCCCTTTACCTATAAATAGGTATCTTTCACTTGTGTAAAATCAGTTATAAACAAAATCAAGGCATTTCAACATTTTGTTCTCTCTCGTTTATGTAACAATAAAATATTATATTTATAATATAAAGTTCAATTTTACGTAACAGAAAAAAAACAGATTTTAGAAACGTTCTTCCATAACACAAACAGCATGGAAAGCAAGCATTAAAATCATTCCTTGATTATTGGCCAAAATAACAAAACAAAAAGTCATTCATTTAATGATCCGAAACCTACTTATGTTTGGAACTTGATGCTGATTTTAGCAAGATTTGTGCTGTTTCCGTTTTGCAGAAGTGAACATACAAAAGACATGCTCTACTATATAATATGAAGCTTTCATTAGCATCTACTAGCAAACACAGTAGTTACCTTTTATATAACCTAGCTAATGGTGCTTCCCACTTTTCTTCCCCTTCTTCTGTTTCTGCTTCAATTGCGTCAAACCTGCTGCTGTGATCTTCACATTTCCGACAAGAGCAGCCATTAGCTCGGGGTCCGTACAAGCCTTCATCAGCTCTTTCTCCCTTATTGTCGCCTCCGACATATGTGTAAACAGATTCATTGCAGTTTTTGCAGCTGACCAAACACAACAAAAAAAACATCAAATAGAATCCGAAACCTCCACACACACACATTCATTTTAAGGTTTAGATAGTAGGAAGAAATGGTCTGTGTTATTACCCTTTCCTTTCTTCATGCTCCCTGGAATCGCTTTGACTCTGTATTTATACGACTGGAGAGCGTTGTAAGGGCCGCACACAGGGACGGCGTATAAAAGAACGTCGGTTGGTAATGGGTTACCAGTTAGGTAATCGACATCAATCAGTTTTTCTTTCTCTTCTTCCCCAAGCTCATGAATATCATCTTCTTCCATTACCACTTTGTCCATTTCTGGAGTTTCTTTCCCATGACAGTCCCTCGCAAGATGTCCAACCTTCTTACACCTGTAACATATTTTCACGGCATCTTCTGTCTCTGCACACAACAACCACCAGAAAACCATCAGTATCATATGCATGGCAACTCTAATGAAAAACTATGTGAAGAAACAATCTCAAACTGATGAGAAGATCGAAAAAGTCTACCTTCAGAAGGCTTCTTCTCTTCAGTAACTGCGGGCTTCGTAGTCTGTGAATCAACATCATTCTTCTGTGGCTTTCCAGAAGACTGCAGAGCGAAGACAATTCACAAAGTACTTACTGTTAAGTTACGAATTTATGGATATATAACAGAAAGAAAATGGAGAAATGCAAGTCGGTAATTCAGAAAGTACTTACTGCCAACAACGCCATCCGTATTTTTCTTTCTTCTTCGTCTTGATCAGCATATTTCTCCTTCATTTTCTTAAGTTTACCCTTTTGTCCACGGCTAACTTTTTCCCCAGCTGGCTTGTTATCAGGTATGCTCTTGTTGGCTTGGCTTGAAGAAGAAACAACTTTTTCCTTCCGTTGCTGCTTTTCTTTCTCAGTGTTACCATATGAGGCTGTATTACCGGTAGGAACATCTTTTTCCTTCCGTTGCTGCTTTTCTTGCCCAGTGTTACGATCACCACCCACGTTACCGCTTTGGCCCATCTTAAGCTTTCTTCTTTCAGCCTTTGACATGTAAGGCTTGTCTCTAACGACTGCTTTTTTATCTTCCGTTTCATCCTTTGATGTCTCTATCATAAGGTTCTTCCCTGCCACCGTCGCAGTACCAAGACCAAGGGTTCTATCAAGAAGATCTTCAAGCTGTGACGTAGCTGATGCAGCATTTTCTCCATCAATAGCAGATGAATTCATGTCCAACGAAGAAGTATCTTGGATCAATGCTGCACTTGATTCTTGTAAATCAATTTCTCCTACGGCAGAAACCTCTTTATTCTTTGCTTCGTTCTCTGACTCAGCATCTGAATGCTCATCAGGAGCATGGGTTTCCAGCGTTTCCATTACATCGTCAGCCATTCCTTCCTCTTCACCTCTTACCCTTCTCTCATTCAAATGGGCTCCCAAGGAACTTTCGTCCAAACGAAACAACAGTCCAAACCCCATGATAAGTGGGGCCGGTGGGAGGAAGTTTTTCTTACCTCGAATCATGAAACTCCCAACTGTAAGGTATTCTCCAGTAGGAGCTGTTTTACTGACCTGATTAGGATAAACCCACCAAGCACTAGTAACAATCTTGGAATCCCATGCCTGACTATGACAAACCTGCATCGATGAATTACATCCAAATGGCTATCATTTACACATTGCACACCATAGTCACACATTCGAACCAAGCTTAAATTGTGGGTGAAACCGCTTACCGTAAAACATCCAGCTTGGTTTAAAGTGAGAGGCGGTACACTTTGTTCAGGTTTGTGATTTTTTATCACAGTACTAGATGCTCCATGAAGCTCTGCATGCACATACCTAAGAAAGCAAGGTGAAGAGAAACTTAGAATTATATTTGAAAAGTAAATACTAATACAAAAACTAACCAATATACATGCAAACTTACAGATCTCCTTTTGACATGTAACGTTTAACTATCATCTCATTTTGCTGAGCATCACGACCACTGATGACCAAGTAGTTCTCACTGCTAATGAACCAATTGAATTTCTCAAACCAGTGGATTTTTCTCATGTGTGAAATAGTTGCAACCATTTTCTCCTGTTAGACAGAAAAATGTAAATGATTAGTTGACTGCAAGAAACGAGATAAACGGCGATGAAGATGGAAGATTACCTGAGAAAGCTGGTGGCGTGTCTTTTTCTCAGCTGCTTTAAAAGCCTTTTCATGAGCAGAAACAGTCTTCTCCTGTTTGGTTTCTTGTTTCTTCTTCATTTCATACCAGCGCCTGGCATTGCCATGCGCAGAAAGTGATAAGTCAACCTCCACCTACGAAAACCACAAATCATGTCCCTTATGTCAGAACAAGAACAAAGATGACCTTGTTGTATTCGATGTAGGGCGATATCAACACCTTCTCCACAGGGAGCGTGATCTCATCATCATCCATTTCGTCAAGATTATTGCACAACAACAAGGTCATGCAATTCTTCTCTAGATTAAGTTTGTCAATGACACCAGCAACAGGGTTTCCTAATTTTTTTTCCTCCTTGACCATACGAGCTAGATCATCCCAGCCCATACCCTTTGCAAGCGCTACACGAACAGCTAATATGGCAGCATCTACGTCTTCTAAGTTGTACTCAATCAATTCAGCCATATTAACACAACGGTTGACTTCTTTCTTCAGAATTTGAACACGGTTTTCCTACAGCATGAGCAGAGAAACGTTGCAGTTAAGATAAGTTTAAGGATGAATAAAAATTTTACAGAGATATACGGAAATATCTGACTGGCAGAATCTGATATACCACAAACCTGATCCTGGCGAATCTTATTGAGTTTCTGACTGGCAGAATCTTCTTTTGCCTTTTGTTGGTATTCAGATCTTTGGCTCTCAATTTTGCTGTAGAACTCGTCTAAAGCCGCATCAAAAGTTTCAAACTTTTCATACACTCTTGATTTGAATTGGTTTAATAAGATTGAACAGAACTCATCATACATCTGCAGACAACCAGGCAAAAGAAAATAAAATATATGAAATCCATCACCTTAAAAATAAAAAAATATTAATAGAGAAGCACAAAGTTAAATAAATATTGACCTTTGTAACACCTCCTCCTTCAGAAGATGTGTCATTCGCTAACATTTGTTTCTGCATCAGAATATAACCTTCAGGGACTTTTTGACCATATATAATATCTTCAAGCCAATCTTCAAATACAATGACCGCTTGAACCAACAACTGAATCTCATTATCATCTAACTTCTTGTCTTCCGAGACTTTAGTACTTGGAACTAGACCAGCATCCAGAATAATATGCTCAGAGAGCTGTGGCCCATACCCCAAAGCGTCACCAAGAATATTCTTCAAAGTATATTGTTTAGCTTCATTTGACTTCCCACCCTTCTTACCACCATTCTGCTCCTTAGACTCAATATCTTTCACTTCATTATCTTTAACCGAGAAAGCAGTAAGTGATTCCTGAAGCTTTGAAACCGTAGTTCTCTCAAAGACTCTACATATCTCTATAGGATAACGGTGTCGAGACATGATAGCAAAACCCTTATTGTCATCTCTACAAGAATTAAAATAAAACAATTCAATACAAAAAACCCCACACTCAAGATAGAACCTGCTAATGAAAAGGAAAATCGAAAAAAAACCAACCTGTGTGACCGTAGAAGAGTCATGATCATATACTCAGAATCCGTAAGAATGATGTTTCCTTGAGCATACAACTCCAATATAACATAGTGTGCATTTGCACCAAGCCCGAACTGAAAGACAATGATCTGTAGAACCAATAGGAAAACAAAAACAGCATCTTTCAACTAAAATCAAACTAAACAGATTCAAGAAAGATTCTAACTTTCAAGAAAACTACAATGGAACCAAACTAAAGAGATTCAAGAAAGATATCAACTTTTACTTACCCTATCGTAACCAAGCTGTCGTACATCCTCAAGCCTCCTAGTACGTATATGTTTTCTTAACTTCAAAGTAAACCCAGATGGAGTATTGCTCTTATCCCTACAAAAGCATTCATAAGTAACGCTCAAGAAACAGAAAAGTAAAGAATAAAAAGATGATTTTGTCTTTTCTATAAACCTGACGTAAGCTGTGGTATGTAAACGAACACCACTTTCCATCAAGAGTAAGACTTTCTCACTCTCACCAGATTCTGTTATGCCACTACTGTTCAAGAGCTTGAACATATACGTCTGCAATATCAAATTTGGAGCAAGAATGAAAAAAAAAATCCTAACTTGAAATCAAATCTAATCAAAGTGAAGAGATTTGGGACCTTTGGAGATATATCATAGACGTTTGAGCATCTCATGCCGATTAATCGCTTTAAGCACTTGACCTCTGCTGCCACGTCGGCTGTGTTCATTCGCACCTTCACCATCTTTCTTAGACTTTGTTGTTTGCTCTCGAATTTCTGGAAGGAGAAGAAAGGTCCGAGGGAAGAAGAAGAAGAGAAAGAGAAACTTGTGGGCTTTTTTTTAAGTGTATTGGGCCAAAGAGAAGATGGGCCTTCAAATGGGAGACTGTCGAATCAATTAATGATGAATATAGTAAATTGAAATGGGAAAAATGTGATTTAAGTATGAACTTACAAAATGTGGCCATTTAAAATATGAATTTTGATGAAAACAATTTAAAATATAAATTTTCGTTAATTATTTTTTTAAAGTATCAAGTTTCGTTGACCAGGCCAAAATGAATATGACGTTAACTTCTGTAACAGAGCTATTAACCGGTATTATCACCTTCCGTTAGTTATAAACTACATCGTATTAGTTTGGAAAAAGTATTATTTAAAGCACGAACTTTCAAATTGAGGTCACTTAAAATATGAACTTTCAAATTGAGACTATTTAAAACATGAACTTTGAATATAGGCTATTAAAAGCATAAATTTTGAATGTATGTATTTTAAGTATGTACTTTCGTCTACTGTTTTTATAAGCATTAAGCTTCGTGAAAATAACCAAAATGAACATAAAACTATCGTATTTAACATAACTATTAACATGTATTAAATGAGAGGTTAAATAACAACATCGTTTCGGTTCCCTTGCCAAAATGATCATAACGTTACCATATTTTAAAAAATCATATGAATTTCAGTACATTGATTCGTAAAATCAGGAGTGGTTAACATCTCTTCCTCGTCTCATAATAGTTTCAGATATTAATGATAAATCTTCTTGTGCATTGTTTATCTATGAAAATAAGAAAAGATTTAAAACATAAAACTGGAAAAAAAAAATAACAACAGATATTCATATGGTAAAAACTAACTTAAATGTTCACAAGAAAATTCATTTTTGTCTTGAGTTTCTTATGTAAATCAATTTGGAGAATACACATTAAAAATGAGTACGAATAAAAATTAAATTGTTATTCTTCAAGGTGATGATGTTTTATATAATTGTATCATTAATATCTGAAACTATCATGAGACAAGGAAGAGATGTTAACCGCTCCTAATTTTACAAATCAATGTACTGAAATTTATATGAATTTTTAAAATGTGGTAACGTTATGATCATTTTGGCAAGGGAACCGAAACGATGTTGTTAAACCGCTCATTTAATATATGTTAATAGTTATGTTAAATGTGCTAGTGTCATGTTCATTTTGGATACATTAACAAAACGTAATGCTTATAAAAAATAGTCAACAAAAATCGACGCTTAAAATACCTACATTCAAAGTTCATGCTTTTAATGGCCTATATTCCAAGTTCATACTTTTAATGGCCTATATTCCAAGTTCATGCTTTAAATGGCCTTAATTTAAAATTTTATGCTTTAAATGACTTCATTTTGAAAGTTCGTCCTTTAAGTGACTTCTGATTAACGGAGGATGATAATGCTGGTTAATAGCTCCGTTACATGAGTTAACGTCATGCTCATTTTGGTATGGTCAACGAAACTTGATGCATTAAAAAAATAGTAAACGAAAGTTCATGCTTTAAATGGCGTTCGTCAAAGTTGATGCCTTAAATGGCCACAATTTGAAAGTTCATGCTTTAAATGACATTTTTTCCAAATTGAAATTGTGATATGGATTTCGGAAAAAAACAAGGAAAATCAAGAGGGGACAATGCTTGAATCAGTTGGATCATTGACAATGACTGGTTTCAGAAACCTCAAAATGTATTTAGTGGAATGATTTGTAAAGTTATAGATAAGGAGAGTACTCATAAATCTATCCAGGATGTTAATGATAACGATAAAATGTAACCTCTCAATTGAATCACCAATGAATGATTAACAAGATTCTGATGTTCATGTAACACCCGTCTCATTCTCATCCGAGAACAGAATGCCACGAACCCTAACTTATTTCTCAAGTAACTCCAATAACTTAGCAATACTCCACTCTACTCATATCTCTGACAAATCCACAACTGTTATCACCAAATAAAATAATTAAATAATTATTTAAAATAAAATACCGAAAATCATATTTAAAATATCTCAAAGCACCCGATCCATCGTTTGTCCATATACTCGTCAATCTCACCTGAAAAAGATAAAAAAAGGGGTGAGGAACTAGGGAGTCACTCAGTGAGGTTTGGGATGCTAATCGCACAAAACGCAGTTTCGGTCATAGCACTCCAAACACGGAACAAAGACTAAACATGAACAATCACGGCACCTAAAGTACCCAAGCATACACATCATTGGTCCTACGTGATGGTTTAAGTGACCGACCGCACCCTCCCACCAAGATGTCAGCATGGAATAAGTGTCCAATGGCACCGCCGAATTTGATGATTTATCGATCTTAAGGCACCAGACAGTAGATCGACTAGGCTGCCCGTACCCCCCCTCACACAAGTGGTGATAGTACAGAAGTCCGTCTCTGTACCCCGACACCCTAATGTCTAACATTCTCGACTATATATATAATATATAGATATATGTGCATACATAACATATAACAAACAATTATTAGTTTTAATTTGCACAATCAATTGGGTTGAGTCATCTATATTCCTATCTCCAATTTACAAACAAAACTACCTAGACTCGATCAAACAAAACAGATCACATTTAGTATTAACTTCCATCTAAGAAATTTCAGACGAAAGTACAAAATTCTGCGGAATAGCCCTCACATTAGCCAAATGGATGATAACTGCAACTTCTGAACTCAAGTTTCTAAAACGGATGCTAAATCTGAAATCAGTGCGGAAAATCGAGTGAGAACGGCGTACGAATGGCGAAAACGGATATCCGGTCAAAAGGTCTAAGTCAACGGTCTAAGTCAAAGTCAATGGTCAAACCGGTCAACCAGTCAATGGTCAAGGTCAACCCAGTCAAACCAGACCTAACTCGGACCGGACCCAGTTCCCAAAACCAGAATCGACTAACCTAAACTAATCCGGACTAAACTAAACCGAATAAATCTAGATACTTAATAATTCCGACGAGAATGGAAAGAGGAGGGAACGATAAACTTACTAAAGGAGTCGCAGGAATTTACTGGAAACTCACCCGGAAGCTTGCCGGAACCTTGCCAGAACTCGCCGGAAAATTTCACTAGAAAGATTCACCAGTGGTTGGTCATCGGATAATTCAACAACAACTGACCACTGGGCAAAGCTCTGCTTTGACTTGGTGGAGAAAAAGAGAAGGGGTGTGGCTCCTTATATAGAGAAGGAAATGAGAGGTGAAACCTAGATGTTTCTAATGTGAGACTTTTTAAAATAGGATTTTGGGCTTTTTATTTTAACTGGGTTGAAATTGATTCAAAACAATAATTAAAAAGAAATGGGCTAGGTTAGGGAATTTGAGTCGTTACAGTTCATGAAACAAGAGAATCACTACCCAAGACAACGACAATCATGGATCGAAGAAGGATTATTGATGAACATGAGATACAAAACCTAGAACACGCATACTAAAGAGAAGAAGAAGAAGAAGAGTAACAAACTCTTTTATAATTTTTCTGATTAATTTATCTAATTTGACTTTCAAGGCTATTTATCCTACTCGACTTCGTCTAGTTGATGATGTGGATAAATTCCATCTTCTTAATTATCAAGTCCAACCCACTTTTAGTATAATCCAAGAAGTGTTCAAAATAATTAATTTATATGTTAGCCAAAATAAGTGACAAAATCAGAAGAGCAAAAGTTATTTGGAGATCAATAATTATTCAATTTTATTTATTTGTTTTAGTTTAGTGTTTTGTATTATTGTATTTTCAAGACAATTTATTTTTCTAACTTTACTACAAATATTTTTTATGAATATTTATGTAATTTCATTGAAATCTTTATCAGTATTTCGGGAAAATCCTTAGTTCTTTGTGAATTTTTCAATTATGGTGCGTAATATCTATTGATCAACCTGGTTTATCAAGAGTTCTTCTATAACATCATGTTTTCTGGTATATAGAAACTTATGTAGAGAAATTAAAAGAATTGATTTGCCTACTTGTGTCACCAATGCACTTACTTTTTCGGTTGCACATCCAGAAAAAACTCCAGGGTTATGCATGCTTGAGTTGGAGTAGTCATTCACAGTACCGTGTGAGGGAGGTCAAAACACGGGAAATGGTCATGTGATGATTGCAGAGTCAGTATATCATGACTTTCGAACGTTTCAGCTAACGTTCCGCCCATCAGACAGAGGTAGGCCGGCCCATGGGCCTAGTGAGAAAATATGGAGGCCCACTAGTAGGGGCAGTCAGAGCGTTATATCTCAATCCCTCTTGTGTGGCCATTCACTACTAAAGTATGTTGTCTGTGCTATAAGATAGTATTATGCATAGGGAGATCACCCTTTTCTGAAGCTACATGCAAACTTCATTCTAAAGTTTCACCTCTTTATTTGATTTGGAACATTTTAAGATAGCACCATATCTTGAGATATGAACCGTAGGTTTATATTTTATTTTCATCATTAGTAAAAAATGATTGAAAAAAAAAATCAGAATAAAAGAAAAAAGAAAAGGATAAATGGAAGTTTTGGTTGTTTTGCAATTCTAAATTTCTTCTTGATCATTGAATTGTAAATGTTTTTTTTCAAATTCTCCCAAAATCGCTTGTGTCTACTTTTTTTAGCCTGATTTAGAGAGGAATGATATGATTCTGAAAAGCAACAAACAAAAAAGGTCAAGATGATTGTTATGAAACTGAATGTTTCTATGTATATTAATTAATGACCAATGGTCCATATATATAGTGGTTTACATGAAGGGAGAAAGGAAATATTACATAAACAAGAAGAGGAAAACCTTGGACGACAAGGAATAGGAAAACTCTAAGTATGTACCGACTTAGGCTTGGTTATATTGGGCCGGTTATTGAGTCCATCACTAATCGATTTATAACACTCCCTCTTGGATGACATAACCGTGTCAGATGGTAAGGATCTTTGTAATACGCTTGGGAATGTTGCCTCATTAAAACCTTACCATGAAAATCCAGTGGGACAAAACCATGGTGAAGGAAAAAGAGTACAACACGTATTACTCCCCCTGATTTAAGCACACTGAAGATCTCCAAGTCTTCGCATTCCAATCTGATGTATTAGTTTCTTGAGTGTCGAAGTTGGTAATGCCTTAGTGAATAGATGGGCTGAATTTTCACTTGACCGACTTGCAGAACTTGAACTTGACCGACTTGCAGAACTTGAACTTGACCGTCCTTTTATAATTCATGCGTGAAGAAGAACTTTGGAAGAATGTGCTTCGTTCGGTCGCCTTTGATGTAGCCGTCCTTGAGCTGTGCAATGCAGGCCACATTGTCCTCGTACATAATGGTTGGTTCCTTATCTTCAACCATGCCAATAATCTGATCGGATATGTTGGGTCATTGACCTTAACCAAATACATTCGCGGATGGCCTCATGAATTGCCAATATCTCCGCATAATTGGACGAAGTGGGCGCGATTGTTTGTTTCATAGATCGCCAAGAGATTTTTGTGCCACCATGTGTAAACACATAGCCGGTCTGCGATCTAGCATTCTGTAGATCAGAGAGAGAACCTGCATTAGTAAAACCAACTAAACCTTATTTGTTAAGGTTAGTATAAAATAAGCTTAGATCCTTCGTTCCTTGTAGGTAACGTAGGATATGCTTGATACCGTTCCAGTGCCTTTGAGTTGGACATGAACTAAATCTGAATAGGAGATTCACGACAAAACAAATATTTGGTCTAGTGTGGCTAGCACATTAATGCTCCTATGGCACTGAGGTATGGAACTTCCGGACCGAGAATTTCTTCATCGTCCTTCTTTGGACGAATGGATCACTGTCCAATCCGAGGCTTCTCACCATCATTAGGCTGGTCAATAGGTAGGCCTGGTCCATATTGAATCTCTTGAGTACTTTCTCAGTATATGCCAACTGATGCAGAAGGATCACGACCCATGTTATTTGACAATGTTACTCGGATGGACTTAGAAATACAAGTGTTTACAGATTAACCCATGGTCCATCCATATGGGTCTTTGGTCGAATCTGATGGTCTCTTTTCTTTCTTATGACCATCCTATGTAATTTAAGACGTGCTGACCTTAACCTCACACATACACCACGGCTATGATTTCTGCAAGTTTATTGCAGTTCTATATATGTAGGTCATAGTCTATCTAATGATCGATTGATAACTTGTATCATCGAAACCAGTTAACCTTTCTTTGGACTGGTTTAGTATATACACACGGAATTCATATTTATTTATATGGACTGATTCAGATTGTTCTTATAGAACTTATTTACCAAGTATTACTTAGTCTATACCATATGCAGCTGCTTTATTTTCAGTCCATAAACAGCTTAGGAANTCCAGACATCATAAATTTTCGAGTTTGTAGCAGCACCCACCACATTTAGAGTATAGCTTCTTATAATTTGTTTCTTTGTCTCTGTGAGTATCCTTGTGTAACCAAGTTATCTTGAAATGCTTGTAAAACATGAACACTTTAGATCATGTGGTCTCACGATTTTCTTTCCTTCACAGGACCTATTTATCCACTGGTTTAATCATCTGATGGCGTTTTTCTTATGTGGCCAATACGCCCATCACTTTCATAATCCCATGTTTCCTTTTATCTTATGAATGCATTCTTATTCGTGGGTTCTGATACTCGCTTGTTTCTTTATTGTTCAAGTGCTACTATCTTGTATGCGTTTTCTTATACATTTTGGTGTTAACACTCTTATGTAGTTCCAATTTTGATCCAGACATAATTTGATCGATTTGAGATTTCATTATCCACGACCTTTATTACCTTGCAGCTTGGCGTCCCAAGCTACATCGTTTGGTACCTTAGATGTTCAGGTGGTCAGCCTTATATCTCTATGTATGGACTGATTTCCTTAATAAACTCGGATATGTATTATGCACTTTTTTTCTTCCGAGATTTCTTATCTTATGGAACTTATTGGTCTATCTTGTATAGACTTTGTAGCAACTTAATTATGTCTCTCAGACATCAATTTCGTGGTGCTTAAGCTGATATGACTTAGTCATTTATTTATTTCCTTTTCGGGTCAATGTGTCTGGCATATGATTTTGCTACCTTTATATGATCTTTGTATTTCTTTGTTCTCATTGGACGTCTTAAAATCTTTTTTCTAGTCCGAGGATCTTGCCAAGACAATGATGGTTGATATCATTCATTTATTTATCAGCTTATTACATTTCTCCTTCTAATGTTGGATATTCGGATTCATTAAACTCATGTAATCCGTGTTCCTTAGCCACAAAATAGATCACCCATATTTGGCTCAAGGTTTCTTTAAAATTCGTAGGAAAAACATTTCTTATCCAACATATATATATTCTCAATCTCCTTATGAGGTTCCATCTTAGACGGCACATATGTATGTGGTGGTTTTATTCAAAATCTCTTAAGATGGTATATGTCTGGCTCATGACCCGTATTCAATCTGAGATGGGAATATCTATGCTCATTTATATGGCCTGATGCATATTAATCTTGTATACATGTAAAACTTGTGATGTCTCCAAGCTATAATAGACTTTAGAGTCTAAACCTTATAGGTAATGACTTTTGTTTATAAAATTCGGCCAAGTCTTCTTATGATCATCGAATTTGTAGTATAGTCATGGACCACGGGTTTGTCCTCACTCCCCCTCATGAATATACTATAATTTCGTGATGCTTGGGACAATAAATCTAATGAGTTTCCCTTGTGCACATGTAACACAACGTGAGATTCTTTGGGATAACTCTTTGTGCCTTTTCACGATCAATCTTTGCAT
Source organism: Sisymbrium altissimum (assembly GCA_900406495.1). Taxonomy (NCBI): domain Eukaryota; kingdom Viridiplantae; phylum Streptophyta; class Magnoliopsida; order Brassicales; family Brassicaceae; genus Sisymbrium; species Sisymbrium altissimum. The sequence goes on from OVBI01003056.1 coordinate 13,718, forward strand.
CAAGTTTTGGACTTTGATGGCTTGTCCAGTCATGCCATATAGTGTAAATTTCGTAGGGTATACCAATTGTGGTTACCATGACTTTTTATACTGATCTTTGGCATAGTCTAGATCAATAGAGAATGCAAGTATAGTCTCGACCATTTTCTTTTAATGCTTTAGGCGATTTTAAAGAACTTTTATTTCCTTTTGCCCATTGTTTCTATTTGGAAACCATTATTATAACTCAATGAGCTTTGTATGGGTGAGAAATTCATGTCCTTTTAGGCAATGCCTTTTGGTCGAGATTTTATACTCATATTGCCGTTTATATAAGAAATAAAACATTCATATTATTAAGCAATAATCAAACAAGATAATAGCAATAAAATAAACTCAAAATAGTTCTAAAATGTCAAAGCATGAAACATAAAATCAGAATGTCGAAATCCCATTTCTTTAGTCAATGTGTAAGTCGGCCTCTCAGTCCATGTGTTTTCACACGACTTCCTCTTTATTATTATTAGCATTATTTTCTTTAGGAGGTCTCATCTTAATGTTATGTTGCTCAACGTATCTTTTCTGCAGTTTCTCAAATCTGCTGATAGTATCTTTAACTTTATGCTTTATTTGCTCAGTTTCCAAAAGGTATGACAATGGGTCATTATAGTTGGTGAAACTTTTGGCCTTATGTGATAACAACAAATCCTTTGGATGGAATGTGGAGTAGGTCTTATATAGTAAGTCCTCATGTGTTACCACTTCACCACATAATTCAAGACCATATGCGATTTTCATTAGAACAGAATTATATTCGTCCATGGATTCAAAATCCTGGAAATTGAGGATCCTCCATTCTTTCATGGACTTTCGCCATAATACCATTGAGTATCTTTTATTTAACTTTGTCCAAAGATCAAAGGGATCCTCAATATTTAGGTACTGATCTCTCAGTTCTCAGTTAGATGTTAGCACAAAATTGTTATGGCTCTATGCTTTTGGCTTTCAATTTCATTATTGTCATCAATGATACATCTCCCGAGTCTTCTAGACTTCATAGCAACTCTAGTATTCATTACCCATTCTAGAAAATTAACTCCAGAGAGATTTAGGGCAGAATAATCTGAGGGTTCGAATCTCGACATTTGAATCACATTATCAATCAATTCAAGAATTTAGGATTCA
>OVBI01003057.1:0-14863 GCA_900406495.1 Sisymbrium altissimum
TACCAGGAATCCGAGTGCTGGTAGTGAGGGGTCAAGCTTTAAATCTTTTTATGTGTTTGTTGCTACTTTAAAACGTTTTTATCTGTTTGTTATAAGAAGGATATTTAATAATTTATGTTTTAGTTTTTTTTTTTTATTTTTTAAATAACTTTGGCGGGTACCCGCTCGACCCGCATGATTTGAGCGGGGCGGGTGCGGGTTTTGTTATTTTGTCAAGCGGGTTAAGCGGGTTAATTTATTGAGTAATTGATTTATACAAACCCGCGGCGGGGCGGGTCTGGCGGGGCGGATCCGACCCGCTTCCCAGGACTACTTTCTTGGATGTCAGAATTATTAAGAGTTCGTAATACGCTTTGGATGTTGTCTCATTAAAACATTACCAGGAAAACCCAATTGGGACAAAACCGTGGTGAAGGAAAAAGAGTACAACACGCATTATTCTCCCTATTCTGAACATCCCTGAAGATCCTTCAGTTGACGCATTCCAATCTGATAAGTTAACTTCTTGAATGTTGAGGTTGGAAGCGACTTGGTGAATAGGTCTGCTGAATTGTCACTTAAACGCACTTGTAGTACTTGAACTTCTCCAACTTTCTGCAAACATGTGTGAAGAAGAACTTTGGCAAAATGTGATTCGTCCTATCACCTTTGATGTATCCTTCCTTAAGCTGAGTTATGCATGCTGCATTGTCCTCGTACATGACGGTTGGTTCATGTTTCCCTTCGGTCATCCCATAATCAACTCTAATGTGCTGGGTCGTTAGCCTTAACCAAACACATTCATGACTGGCCTCGTGATTGGCCAATATTTCTGCATGATTAGATGATGTAGCCGCAATGGTCTGCTTCATGGACAGCCAGGATATGAAAGTTCCACCGTGAGTAACCTATCTGAGACCGAGCATTGTGTGGATCCGGAATGTAACCTGAATCAGCAAAACCAATTAAACCTTCTTTGGATTGGTTAGTATAGAACAGACCCAAATCTTTCGTTCCTTGTAGGTAACGACGAATATGTTTAATCCTATTCCAGTGCCTTATGGGTCGGACATGAGCTAAATCTAGACAATAAATTCACGACAAAGGATATATCTGGCCTTGTATGGCTCGCCAGATACATTAAAACTCCTATGACACTGAGATATGGCATTTCGGGACCAAGGACTTCTTCATTGTCTTTCTTTGGACCAAACGAATCTTTCTTTAGATCAAGTGATCTCACGACCATGGGGCTAGACAATGGGTGAGATTGGTCCATAATAAATCTCTTGAGTACCTTTTCTGTATATGCCATTTGATGCACAATAATTCCATTATCAATGTACTCAAGCTGTAATCCCAAACAAAACTTTGTTTTTCCTAAGTCTTTCATCTCGAACTCTTTCTTGAGATATTCGACTGTTTGGGTGATTTCCTCAGAGGTTCCTAGGATATTCAGGTCGTCTACATACACCGCGATGATTAAGAACCCCCTAGCAAATTTCTTAATGAAAATACACGGACTGATGGGGTCGTTCTTATAGCCCTCTTTCACTAAGTACTCGCTTAGTCTATTATACCACATTCGACCTGATTGTTTCAATCCATAAAGAGATTTATTCAACTTTATACAATGTTGTTCTCGACAACTTCTCTTATCTTTAAGCTCTATACCCTCTGGGACCATATAAGTATGCGGTCACTACGTCCATTAGCCGCAAATCCAATTTCTCTCTTATGGCCAGACTTATTAGGAATCCAAAGGTAGTAGCATCCACCACAGGGGAGTAAGTCTCCTCATAATCTATTCCTGGTCTCTATGAGAATCCTTGTGCAACAAGCCGTGCTTTATATCTCACGATTTCATTATGTTCATTTCTTTTCCTCACAAAGACCCATTTATGTCCAACTGGTTTAATATCATAGTGTGTCTGGATTATTAGACTAAAGACATCCCTTTTCCTTAAATAATTTAACTCCACGTTTATGGCTTCTTTCCATTAGTCCAATCTTTTCGTTGAGTGCACTCAAATATAGACGTGGGTTCTGGATCCTTGGTTATATCCATTAGTTCAAGTGCTGCATTGTATGCAAATATATCATCAATGTCGACATTCTTTCTATTCCATTGTATTCCAGACATAACATAATTTATTGAGATCTCATTGTTATTAGGAATTTCAGGACCTTGAAGCTCGGCCCCGAGCCTCAATGTTTGGTACCGTCGGTTCATTTATGTTTGGGGTTCCTTTAACCTCGGAATTAACCACGGATTCATTCTCAGCACCTTTCTTTGATTTCTGAGGGTTCTTATCTTTGGAACCTATTGGACGTCCACGTTTTAAACGCGCTTTAGATTCTGTAGCAACTTGATTGTGTCCCTCTTGAACACAATTCAAATTGGTGCATTCACAGCTGGTATATATGACTTAGTCACTCTTTTCGGGTCAGCAAAGGAATCTGGCATTTGATTAGTTAGCTTTTGTAAATGTATTATCTTTTGGAATTCTAATTCACATTCTTGAGTCTGAGGATCCTGCCATGATATGGACGATTGATTCCATGTAATTTCCTTTACCAGCTTATTATTTTCTCCCCCTAATGTTGGATAGTTGGATCCGTCAAACTGAAAATCCGCGTACCTGGCCTTAAATAGATCACCCGTGGTTGGCTCAAAATACTTAATAATCGTGGGAGAATCATATCCAACATATATTCCCATCTTCCTTTGAGGGCCCATCTTAGTTCTCTGTGGTGGTGCTATTGGCACATAGACGGCACATCCGAATATATTAAGATGAGATATGTCTGGCTCATAACCCTTAATTAATTGTGATGGGGAATACTTATGTTCAATAGATGGCCTGATGCGAATCAATTTGGCTGCATGTAAAACTGCATGTCTCCAAGCTGAGATCGGGAGTTTTGATCTCATAAGTAATGGTCTAGCAATAAGTTGTATGCGTTTGATAAATGATTCTTGTTGGGGTCAAAACCCACATTTCCGGAATTAACGATTAAAATATTTGAATATCGGAAAAGAGTTTCCATATTTAGATATAATTTCGTAGAAAGTTCATTTCGAAACACTTTGTCGATAACTCTACAAAGAAAGTAAGAAATTTTGTCTTTCGAGAGGTTTTCTGAGAAAATCGATGAACTCGAAATTCATCAAACAAAGGACGATCGGCTGGACGAAACAAGATAGCTAGCTCGGTATCCCTACCTGCTAGTGATACCGAGCTGACTGACATCTCTTTGTCATGTTCGGCTGACCATTTCGTCCTTTGAATGACTCCTCCGATAAACCGATGAAAGTTACAATTTCTCGAGTGAAAGGCAATCAACCCAGCTTGTAAAACAGCCAGGTCAGCTTTTTGGTAGCCAATCCTACCGAGCTGGTCAGCATATATGAGCTGGATGCATGTTTTGCCAAGCATTTGCCATATAACGTCGATCTGATCAGCACTGAGCAGTCCGGATATGTGTTCAATGATCGAGGTGTAGCTTCCAAACAACAAGGCTTTTGAACATGAAACCACTTGGAAAATATTCTCAACTCAATTATGAATCTCCCAGAAGAAGAATCAGATCACACGGAGTTTATACGAGAAAGTTATACCATCTACAAGTTGGGACTTGCAGTCCAGCTCGGTACGGAAGCTTGGAGCAGCTGGCTGGGTGTTTCTTTCACTAATCCTACCGAGCTGGACGACATATGCCAGTCAGCTAGGTAAAATCCACCCTCCTGGCTACCGAGCTGGTCGACACTCTTCAGCATACTGAGCTGGACGCATCCCACGACTTATCGGAAGATCTCCTCTCATCCTGTATACCGAGTTGGACGACACCATCGACCTGAAAGCAAGCCAGTTCAGCATTTCCTGCACCCAGGCTACCGAGCTGGGCGGTCAGCATGCTGAATACTGTCCAGATCGGTAGGAAATGCTCACCGAGCTGGCTGACACTTTTCGTTTCGTCTCGTTTCGCTTCTTTCTTCGTCTTCATGGCCTTTTCGTAAAACATACCCATGTTTTCGTAAGTTTCTCGAAACATCGCGATGTTTCGTCTATCGAATTGTGCCAAGCTGGAAAGATGGACCGACAAAGGCTGAAACCGACTTATGGAAGTTTCTAGAAGCTTCCTCGAAGATTTATGGAAAAGTTATCGGAAAAAGGAAAATACCTTTTGTCCCACATCGAAACTTAGGCTGTTTAGGACTTAGGTTGTCTTAGTATANATATAAATAAGGATCGATCCCTACCTCTTGTAACACATTCTAAACCGTTTTACGCATTCAATACATTAAAGCAATAAAAGTTCGTTCTCTTTTTGACCTAGTTTCCTTTTTTGATCTTTCTCTTTACTTTCTGCTTTCTCTCGCAAGATTCTCGGATCCTCACATTAACAACTTTACAAAAATACGTTGAGGTGAATTCCGGTTCCCACAATTTGGCACTAGAAGGAGGGTATACGAGAAATCTTTACTCTTGAAAGCAAAAACCCTAGGTCGAAACCTCGAAACCGTGGCTGGAGACGAACCCCTTGCATCTACTCAGCATTCAGAGGGAGATGCAACAGACGCAACCACTATTGCTCAGCTTCGATCCTCTGTGCTGGCTCTTGAGAAGAAGAATCAGGAACACGAAAAGCTTTCGGAAACCCTTACTCAACATATCAAAGATCTCAGGAAGGAAAAGGAATCCAGGGGTTCTCTTTAGAGAAAGCGCCTCGANCCTCAACAGATCGAAGATCTCAGGAAAGAAAAAGAATCCAGGGATTCTCTTTTGAGAAAGCGCCTCGATTTTGCTACTCCAGGAGGATCAGGAGCTTCAAGGCGTGATCCACGAGGAAGTTCTTTCCGAGCACTATCTTCTCGTATGATCAACCTTACTGCTCCAACTCTCTTGCATCGCCCCTCGGAAACATCAACCATCAACAATGAAACACGCACTGAGGGAAATCCTAATTCCAAGGGTCAAAACAATAATACTAGACCTGAGGATGTGGTAGATCTCTCAGACCGTGAGGACGATCTAACTAATGAAGAACTTGCTATCCTACGAGAGCAATAAGATACTCTTCGAGAACACGATGATGATTTTCACCGAGCAGTCGGAGAAAGCAAAGTGGAATAATTACGCAGGCAGCTGGTCGAAACTACTGATGAGATGAAAAGGGTTAAATCCCAAGTTCATCGAGCAACCAGTGACGCCCCTGAAATTGAACGTGTTCTCGAAGAGGCTCAGAGAACTCCTTTCACGGACCGAATCACCAAAACTAGGCTTTCGGATCCCGGAAAGAAGAATATCCAACCCTATAATGGAACAACTGACCCCAAGACTCACTTGACATCCTTTAGGATAGCCATGGGGCGTTCGAGGTTCAAAAGGGAAGAACAGGACGCAGGTTACTGTCTCCTGTTTGTTGAGAACCTCAAAGACAATGCTCTCGAGTGGTTCTCGAAGCTCGAAAGGAACTCCATCGATAACTTCTCACAGTTGTCTAAGGCGTTCCTTAAGCAGTACTCTATGTACATGAACCAAGCAACCTCCGACGCTGATCTCTGGGCGATATCCCAAGTCCAGAACGAAACCTTGAAAAATTTCATGGATCGATTCAAAGCTGTAGTCTCAAAGATCGACAGAGTAAGTGACAGAGCTGCACTCGAGGCACTCGATAGGTCGTTGTGGTATGAGTCTCGTTTCCGAAAGGAGATGACACTCAATCCCCCACCGACAATCCAGGATGCTCTTCATCGAGCTTCAGGATTCATCAAGCTCGAAGAAGATATTCAAGCAAACGAACGAAAACATCGAGCGAAAACGAACGTCATGGAAAGATGTCAGTCAGCTCGGTATCACTGGCAGGTCTTGATACCGAGCTGGCTGTCTTATTTCGTCCAGCGATCACCCTGTGTTTGATGAATTGCGAGTTCATCGATTCCTCGGAAAAACTCTCGAAAGACAGTTTTTCTTACTTTCTTTGCAATGTTATCGACAGAATGGTTCGAAATGAACTTTCTCTGAATTCATATCTAAATATGGAAACTCTTTTCCGATATTTTAATATTCCGGAAATGTGGATTTTGAACCCAACATAGTGAAAGCATTCTTTAATTGTATTAAGTTTAAAGCAATAGCAGTAAAAATAAATTCAAAGAGATAAAACTAAAGGAAAGCATGAAAACAAACATAAAAAAAAAAAAAAAAAAAAATTGATGTCGAAATCAACTTGGTTATTTTAGGCAATCAGAAATTGCATATTTCATAAGATCATCTTGTTCATGATCAAAATCATCTTCGTTATTCAGGAGGTCTCATCTCACTATTTTTCATTAGTAACTCATTGTTTTGCTCGGCTAATAATAATGAGATTAGACTTGAATATGTCTGAAAGCTTTTTTCACGATATTGTTGTTGTAACAATACGTTACTTGTGTGAAAGGTGGAGAAATTTTTCCCTAGCATATGTTTATCAGTTATTTCCTCACCACACAGTTTCAGTGTTGAAACTATCTTAAACATGGCCGAGTTATATTCTTCCACGAACTTAAAGTCCTGGAACCTGAGATTCCTCCAATCATAATTGACCTTTGGTAACAACACCGTTCTATGGTGGTCATATCTTGTTTTCAACTCTTTCCAAATGTCCAGAGGATTTTCAATAGTTACATACTGGTTTTTGAGACCCTCAGCAAGATGATGGCAAATGATTAAGATTGCCTTGTATCTATTTCTTTCGTTTTCATTATTTCCCTCAATGATATATTCGCATAGTCCTTCTGACTTAAAAAGGATCTTAGTATCCAATGTCCATTGTAAATAATTATCTCCAGAGAAATTTAGGGCAGAAAAATTCAAGTTGTTGATTTTCGGCATCTAAAATCAAGTTTACCAATTTTAATGCTTATCAAACAAATCTAATGATCAAATAAGACATTCCTAAACAGCAACCTAGCATTCGAGGTCTATATGTTTATGATGCAATCCTAACATATGAATTCTAATTATTCATGATGATCAGATTTCGATTTTAAACAGAACTTGTTAGGTCAATTAGTTTATCATGCAATTTCAATCTTAAAACAATCAATCAGTTATAGCAATCAAACAATCAATGAATTTTAATCAACCTAGCAGTCGGTTTCTATTAGATCATGCAATCAAATTCGATTTTCAGATTGATTACAAAATTAGGGTTTCATGAAAAAAACAGTTATGAATTATGATCAAGTCAATCAATCAATCAAAAAATTTAACAAAGTTATGAAGATTCAGGATTAAAATTTTAGGATTTTATGAATTTTAGGGTCTACAGTTCTTACGGTATAGAAGACTTACCTTAGAACCTCAGTTCGGATTAAGAAGGAAGAGAGGATTGCACCTTCTGGTTGTACCTTAGAACCTCTGTGGGTTTCTAGACAATTTGATGGAGGTGGCTGAGCTATTTGTTGGTCGGACTTTTAGGGTTTTAGCTTAGGGTTTTAGAGACTATCATGCTGATAACATGTTTTAAACTAGAAAGAAAGTATGGAGAATTTCGTGTGTCTCTTGTGAATTATTCCATAGGTCATGTATCCTTTATATAAGGATTGATACATACGAAAAAAGAAAACTTCCTAATCGTAAAAGGAAAAGGAAAAAGAAAAGTAGGGTTTTCCTTTTCCTAACAAAAAAACAATAAGGAATATTATTCTTAATACAAATAGGAAATAGGATGGATCGGTTATGGACTAATCCGGACCTAACCAAATAGTGATGACAATCCACATCGGTTTAAAACAAGTTCTCTATTTTTAAAGTTACACTTTTTTATTTATAAATATTCATATAATTTTTGATATATTTTTATTTTATACTCAAACAAAATTATACATTTTAGTGTTATACTTACAAAGATTATTATAACAATAATTATTAGTTTTATATTTACAGAAATTAATTTTTAATAAATAAAAACGATAATATATAAAATTAAAGATAAAAAATCTCATTTCTCACTTTGAAATATTTTAATTAATTATTTGTGGAAAATTACACTAATGTTTATTTTTAAAAAATATATTTGATATTCAATTTTTTGATGTAAGGAAATTTCTTTTAATTTAATATATTAATTTTGATAAAGTCAAAATTTTATCTAATTTTTTCCTAAAAATAAAATGAAGGGAGAAAATTAATATATTTTTAAAATATAGGTTATATAAGAAAATAATAATTAATTAAATTAAAGTTGACTATTAGAGTAAAACTCTTCTTTATTTTTATAGAACTCTATTTTTTAAGTAAAAAAATAAAATAAATTATTGAAGATGGTCTTAATTCCTTTGATTTAATAATGTGATTATCTAATTTAAGAGGCATATTGATATATGATGTATTTTTTTATTTTGTGCTGATTGTTTTTAAAAATTGATTTCTAGAGTCCAAATTGTTTATTGAGTCAAAATTTAGTTGAAAAATTAAAACAAAATTTTATGATGAATATTTTTTGGTAAGAATTTTATAATGAGTTTTTAACCGTATGTATTTATGATTCATTTTCCTAGTGACAACTTTTAGATTATTTAAAGCATGATACAAATTTTTTATTGAGTTAAAATTTAGTCAGAAAATTAAAAACAAAATTTTATGATAAATGTTTTTTTGTAAGAAATTTATAATGAATTTTTAACCATATGTATTTATGATTCATTTTCCTAGTGACAACTTTCAGATTATTTATTTAAAGCATGATACACAGAGAAAATTTTGGCCTGAATAGAAACATTAAACATAATAATTACATAGCGCCAAGATTGTCAAAGGTGGAGAAAATTTTTTGGGATTTGAGTGTTCTAACTACTTGATTACGGTTGGACCAAAATCTGCCATTACGAAATCGACAGCCACTTTCAAAATCTCTTATTCTCTTATTCGGAAAATTTGACCATCGTTTACCGGAAAGATTTAGTTATTTTTTTGTCAATAGCGTAGTAATTACCAAACAGTTACAATTTTTTTTGTGAACTAAACTTTATTGAATTTAATGCTGCCAATTTTTTTTTTTTTTAATCTAAAAAATGTGACTAGAATCGCCTCGTCAGGAGAGACCAGCCCATATTATATGGTTTCTTCCCAACGTTAATCGAACCCAGGTGGCCAAAACGTTCCTACTTTGTCTGATTTTTCAACTTCAGGCTTTTACCAATTCAACGTTGGTTATAGATGATAATTTTATAATAACCCAAAAATAAAAATAGAGCCAACAGAGCAAGTAAAAACTAAACACTCCCCAAAAATTTACAAAGATTTAGGCCATGAATATTTAGGTAAATTTTGGTTTTAGGGATTTTATTGGGAGTTGGATTTTATTGATTTTTAAAATTTTGAGATTTTATTGTTATTGGTTTATTGGTTTATGTATTTTAACATTTTTGCTAAAATCTAGTGTTATTGGTTTGATGATTTCTTAATTCCACACAAAATCCATTGTTATTCAAAAAGTTTTGTTTTTAATGATTTTATGATTCTATTAAATTTAGTGTTATTGGGAATTGGATTTTAAATAATTTAAGTCATTAAAAAATATTTTGAAAATATTGTGTATATCCTTAAGATTTTTAAAATCATTATTATAAATTACTTTTACAGATTTTCAAAATATATACAACTCTCTACAACTCTTTCCAAATTTAACAAATTTCTCAACTCTTAAAATCACCAAACTCTTTCTAAATCCAACTCCCACTTACTTTTTGGTTTTGATTTATTTTTTTATTTTGGTTTTTGGATTGTGGATTTTGGTTTCTACAATTTTATGTTTTGATTTTGTTTAAAAAAATTGATTTATTTAAATATGAACTGAAATTTAGATAAGTGTTGATGAATTATATTTTTGTTAATAGAAACTACAAAATATCAAATGAAAAAAATGTAATCGTGTATTAGTTAGGTTTCTTTGAAGAGAAACGCTTCAAACATAGATTTTGGTTTTTTTTTTTTGAAAATGTATTAAAAAAACTCAAAAATTAGTTTCTCTACTCTATAAGAAATCTCTTTTTTTTTATAATCTTGAATGGCTATAAAATAGATTCTTAGAAAAACAAAATCCAAAAACCATTTTAAAAATCACAATAAATCAACATCTTAGTTAGTTAATAGCGTAATAATTGCCAAACAGTTAGATTTCTATTTCCTTTAATATTGTAGAAACAAGTTAAGGTCGGGACGAACAAATTCTGTTCTCTTTTCAGACCATTGTACAGTATATTTTATATGGTCGGTAAGCACGTGACAGTCAACAACCCAAAAATACATACTCAATTATGTCACTTTTCAATTATAAAAATTTGATGTTTCTGCTTTATTTTTCCGTTTTTTTTAGTTAATTGGGAGCAGCAGTCGGTGAAACTCGGTCCTGCCAAGTGGGCACAGTTTCATGGGAGGAACTCGGTCTCGTGGACGCGACTCCGTCTCGTGGCAGGACGCCTCGACTAGTTAAATAAACCTGATAAGACAATATCATAATTAGTAGTTTGCTTCTATATTTTTTTATCTATAAATTGTGAAGTTTAACTTAAACTTAACATATATGTTACCTATTATATACAAATACCATGGATAGAATATTTGGTCAATTCTGTATATATTTTGTTAAAGCACTGATATAATTGAAGAGAAGAAAACAAAGCGCACATGGTGTCCATGATAAAAGTTCAAAAAGGCAAAAGAGGAACCTAATGATCTTCAGCCATCTTGGTCGCCCCAGAGTTGGCACCAAATATGTTAGTAGGGAATGTATATATAATGAATATGAGTGCTCCATTACAACCACTTGTGATGCGCTCACATAGGCAATATATATATACGTCATCAAGGTGTAAGAAAACTATCACCTTCATCTTTGTATCTCTTTTCACATAAGGGGTTGTATTCTACTCTTTGCTAGTGCAATGACTCAAATCATTAATTCCAAAATCAAGCTGTGATATGTTCATATATCCTAAATTTATATTGTATATCCCAAAGTTTTGTTGGTCGTGTCACTTACAATATGTAATTAATAATCATGACATGTTTTTATTGGCTTTAATTGTCTCTACTCCAACGTCTGACCTGTTTCCGTAGTAAGTTCACAATAGGGGAACTTGATTGTCTCTCTCGTTCTTACAAATAGAAGAAAATTGTAGGTTACATGGAAACCTTGTGCGGTTAGGATTTCTTTTTCAGATTTATAATCCAATCAGAAAATCGGGGAAAATAAATGCTGTAGAACAAGATGAAAGCTTGTAGTAAAAGTTAGTGTTTCCATTTTGTAAGTGCAACTGTGCAAAACAGCGAAGGACACTTGTGTATCCGTACTGAAAGTGTGGCAACGTAACCATAGAAATCATGGTTATTTTTAGGTGATGAAATATAACATTTTACAGCTAATTTAAACTATGAAACTCGCCCTTTATCTAATCTGTCAAAATAGGTAAAACTGGAATTCAATAGAATTTGAGATCATTTTTTTTAATGTGAACATTCGATAGTTTAACTTTCGGTAATGGAATGTATGAAAGATTATAAATTTTATGAAGTGATTTTTGCTACAAATTATTTGGATTTACTGAAAGTAGTATTTAATTCTCATAGTAGCCTACTTTTTCAATGCATTTAGAGAAGTTTCATATATGAAAAGAGTTTTTCAATCCATTGAATTTCCATCAAATTTATTTCATGTGTAAAAAAATTCAAAGACGGACAAATTGGCACGCATTACTCAAACTCTACATTCAGAAGTGTTTTATATTGATTAAGTACCACCAAGCTAGATAACTATATTTTTTAATTTATTTTTATTTGTATTTTTGCTGACAAACAAAAAATTAACATTCACTTGTTTTTTCCAGATGTCCGTGGATAAAAAAATTATGATTTAGATTTTTTGTAGTTTTTAAACTGCTTTGTATTTTTCCAAAAACCAATTTATTATTCTATCAAGATTTATGAAATATAGATTTCCTAGGGAAATTATATACTAAAAAGCTACCCATTTCTATAAAAAAAAAACTACCCATTTTTAAATAAAATATTAAGTTATATCAGTTTCGTCCAACTTAAAAAAAAACACTACCCATTTCTAAACAATATTCAATTAGGAAAGAATAGGAAAAAAATTAGGAAAGAATAATAGGAATTTATAAAATATAAATTATTAACTTAAGAAAATTAAAATTTTTAAAATTAGATCAAGATATTTTCTTAAACCTAATAAAATACAATAAAATATTTAAAATAGTTAGTATAATATATATATAGATATATATATATATATACTCAATTATATATTAAGACATGTTAAGACTAATATTTTTACAAGTACAGGTTTTTAAAGTTTCTACTATCAAAAAATAAAAACAATTATAAGACGAGTTAAAATAATTAATTAATCTATTTTGTTTATAAGAAAATAACTAATATAAAAAAAGTTAGATAAAAAAAATTATCATATTTTAACTTTTTAAAAAATTAAATAATTATATAAAATAGAAATTTATATTATTATATTGTTTTTAAAACAAAACTAAACATAAGAAATTTTAAAATTTTCCTCTTGTTTGCATTGGATAGAATGTAGTTAATATTATTTTAGATACAAATATTATTTAAGTTATTAACGCATTTGGAGTTTCTTGAAAGGATTCTGATAGAATCATACTAATCCATCAAGAGCCAAAATAAAGTTGTGAGAAAAAAATGAATAATTGAGGAAAGCGAAGAGAATGATAAAATATTTTTGTTAGGGTTTTTGGTTTTAAAAAAAATAAGTTATTTTAAAAATTTGAAAGATATTTTAGAAACATAACCCATTTTAAGGATTTCGAAAGCCTAACTGTTGGGGATAAATCTTGGTTCATATATTAAGACTCGATAAAAAGCATTTAGGAAATACCTATAAACCAAAGAGAAACTTAAAACCAGAGTGGAGAAGATTTGAGTGAAGCCAAGTCACGGTCTCGAACTCAATATAGTGAATTACGCAGTTCTATCATTTGACATAAATCTGTCAACACTGAACTGAGCCGATAACTAATCAAATAAGATTAAAGGCGTTTTGATTCGTAACGCTCAAATTTACCAAAATAAATGTCATAATCCAACAGAATAAAGAGGAGGCGTTACACATGATTTTGACTTTTGAGTTATAAAAACATTAAGAGAAGTCAAAGAAAGAAAGATCGAAACTCAGATAGTTCTATAAATATACTAACTACAATTCTTTACATTTTTCCTTCTCTACTTTTGTATTTTAATTCCTCTAAAAAAGCACTTATAATCATCAATACTTAACACATTTTTCTGAAAATACCATTATTCTTGTCCTCTACTCTACTCTTCACTCCAATCACTACATCTTTTGAAAAATTGTCTTTAAATCATTTGACTTTTTGTGTCTTAAGACAAACCTGATCCTCCAGGTATTCCTTTTACAAATTTTACTGATGCAGTTTCTATTACTAACAGTATCCTTTGGCAAAAGTGTTATTTCTTTCCATATATTTTTCGCCGTCCAGTCTTGTTTTCATACTGAATTAATCGTTAAAGATCAAAAGGAAGGATAACCTTCTTCTATTTTATTGAAACCTTTGTGTACATCAGGTCTGATCTTTTTTCCTGAGTTTGAACCAATTCTCAAAACATGTACAATCGTTCTATGTAAACACCCGTAAATTACTCCCAAACAATATGTATGCATATAAGCATGTGTATATCTCGCTATTATTGTTATGATGATGTGGTGATGTAATAAAGAATCTATGAGCATGCTTAATGGTTACCCTTCGAGGTATGGGGCTTTAGGATGGACAGACGTCAGGGTCGTGTCCTACCATTTACTGGATCGGTGATCTTCCACCGATAGGACGCAACAATGTATGGTGGATTACCATTCTTGGGAGCATGTGTATGAGGTGGAGGCTGAAGGCCCAAATGTAAAGCAGATTTTTCTGGTGCCGAGAGGATCACTTAAGCTCTGGCATGCTCTGAGGTGGGGACTGAAGAGGCAAATGTGAAGCGCATTCGTCTGGTGCCGAGAGGGTCACATAAACCCTGATAAGCAGATTTGTCCGGTGCCATGAGGGTCACTTAAGCCCTGGTGATATTGCATGTTATTAGTATATTGTGCTTATATATAATAATAATAATAATAATAATAACTGCATTAGGTTGCGTGTGTTTGATTTATTCATTTTTTTGTTAAAATGATGGTATTGTAAGTGTAACTTCGTGAGTCTCAGTTGGACTTATTTTTACTGAGAAATTTTGGTTATTCAGACTTCTGGTCGTTGTTTCCAGATAATAAAATAAAAATAATTAGTTAATTTCAATGTGAGAAATTTTTTGGATATAAATCTCTTGGAAAACTACAAAAATAAGCATGATGTATTTAATGTCGCCAATCTTATTCAATTATACAGAAGTTCAGTTTGGAGTATCATATCAATTATCTTTATATATAAAAGAGGAAAGGCTTTCTCCAGTTAAGTGATAAATGGTACCACCTTTAGATGACACATATTAATATATATTTATAATTATCTATTTAATTATTTAAAATCATAAGAACATAAAAAAAAAAGAAATAAAAAAAAAAAATCCAAACTTAAAGAAAAATATCAGGAATATATAAAATATATATACATATCAATATTTAAATGGATATTTTAATATTTTTATTGGTTTAATATAATTAACAAAGATAATTAAATATAACTATAAAATATAAGATGTAATCAATAAATAATCAAATATATACATTATATATACGAAGAATTAGAATTTTAAAACTTTAAGAAAATATAATGAGTAAATAATTGAATATATAACTAATTATCAAAATTAAAATGAAGAATATT
>OVBI01003058.1:0-14857 GCA_900406495.1 Sisymbrium altissimum
AGTCCCTCTTTCATTGGTCAGAAAAACCCATCTCTTTCGTTCGAACACCCAGTTACCACATACAAGAATAATTTGATTCATGTTTTTCCCCAAAAAAATTCATAAAAGTTTGTGCCGTCGATCGAAGAAAAAAGAAAAACAGTTAGAGAGAAAGAAGTGTAGGTTTAAGGAAATTATTAAATAATAGAAGTAAATAGTATTTAATATGTTATGTAAAATAAGGAAATATATATATTAATTTTTTGAAAATTAAGGAAAATGAATTTAAATTAATTAAGGAAAAAGAATTTTTCAAAAATTAAATCAGTTTCCTTAATTAAATCAGTTTCCTTAATTTTTCGAAAAATCAGTTACTAAAAATAAGGAACCACAGTTAAAAAAAAAATTGAGATTAGGTGCATATATATCGAATTTGGTAAAAAAACTGTCAAAAAAAACCTGTCATAACATATACAACTGAGAAAGAGTTACTTTAGTAAATAATTAATCTGTCATAACTACTATAAAAAAAACCTGCCACAATAACCCTATAAACCTACTAAGAACATATAATCTGCTACAACGTAAAATAAACCTGTTGTAACGTAATTAAATAATTTAATAGTTTTATTTTAAATATAAAAAAATCTGCTGTATCATTACAAAAGTCTGACACGTTAGATAAATTTATCACTACATAAATGTTAAAAAAACGTAAAAACTCTGCTGCATTTCATAAAATCTGTTGAAAGTAAATAAAAATACTGTCGTTCATTAATTAAATCTGACGTTCATATAATAAAACTGCTGTACACATATTAAAACTGCCAAAATATAATAAATATGTGGTAATGTTTTTAAAAAACTACCATTTATCAATAAATCTGTCTTCATGTAATTTAAAAAACTGTCGCATTTTAATAAAAATGTGAAAAAAAATCTGCCGAACGCTAACAAGTCTGCTGCGTAAATAAATTTGTCACTTCGTATATGATAGGTTTATTTAATCATTTTTTACCCAGATTTTTACTGCAGTAAAAAAAACAATTTTTTAAAGTAAAAAGTAATGGCATTTTTCGTAATTATGGTTTTTAGTATCAAATGACTAAGAGACTTTTTAGGTACTAAAAATTTTTTAGTAATTTTCAAAAGATTAGAGACAATTTAGTATTTCTAATAGAATTTTATGTTATTCTAGTAAGTTTCCCTTTCAGTTATTTTGTATTAAAATAATTAATAATTTCAAGTTTATAATTGTAATATTGAGTATTTAAGTTATTATAAGTCTAAATATAACTAATATTTTAAAACTATTATTGTCTTTTGGATATTTTGGGTATCTATTCGGTTTACGGTTCGGATTGGATTCGGATTTAGATTTTCGAATATAGAATCTAAAATCAATCCGGGTATTTCAATGGTTCGGATTCGGGTTTTTCGGGTCGGGTTCGGTTCAGATTGTTGTTTCCGATTATTTTGCCCAGCCCTAAGTTAAAAGCTTGTCAACAAAGCTTAAAACCCCAAACTCTGATACCACATGTAAGTGAGAATTTACATAAACCCAATATCTTCACAACAACTAGATAATCACATAGTAGACTCATTAGGAGGTTTATAGAATTACATGTATTGATAGATACAAAGAGAAAATGATTTAGCTGAATGAATTCTATGATGGAAGATAAAATGGTTAAGATAGGTAATTAGGTTTTTTTCCTTTTGGTTTAATATTTTAGGTGTTGTTTTTCTTAAAGTTTACATATATCATAGTGTGATAGCAAATATTTATAGATGGAGAGAAAACATAATTCTTCATTAGTGGTTTCATTGATTTGATCTCAATCATCCACCAAATGAGAGATCTTTTAAGAATTTCTCCTTTATTTAGAAATCTATGATGATACCATTTGACACTAGTGCAATCGAAAATTGTTGGGTTTAGTAAGCATGAAACTTAGATCAAATTCAAGTTAAAGAATAAATTTAAAGAATATATCCACCCAAAAAGAATAAGAAAAAAAAGAGATCTATAATATATGGGAAAAGAATAAAAAATCTAAGTTTTGATTAATTATTATTAATGTATTACATATCACCAAAAAACTTGGATAAAATCTATATAAAAATAGAAAAGAAATTTAAATAGCTCTACAAAAAATAAATAAAGAGAACACCCAAGCGAAGAAAAACAAAAAAAAAAAAAGAAAAAAAAAAGAGAGAGAGAGAAATAGTTCTTTCCTACACCATCAAAGACACACATCTAAACAGATAATTGATTTTTTTTTTCTTCTGATTCACGTGTTCTTAATGGAAGTTACGGAATCATGAAATTTGGTTAAAAAAAAAAAAGAAAAAAAAAAGCTAATAATGTAATACGTTAAGAGAAAAAAAAGATTTAAAAAAAAAAGACTTTTTTATGGTTAGATTTCGTTTTGTTATAACCGGCTATTAACAATTAGAGGTAGGCATAATTCCCGTCTCATTCCAACCCATCCCATTCCGTCCCGTACCCGTTTCCGAATTCCCATCCCATATATTCTCCATATTCCCATCTAAAGTCTGATTCCCGATTGGGAACGGGACGGGACGAGACGGGATCGGGAATCCCGAAATTCCGAAATTCCTGAAATCGACTATTATATATTTATATATTTTAAATTTTATAACATCATAAATAGTTATATAAATATATTATTAAATTATATTGTGAATTTAGATATTTAAGTCATATTGCTTATTTTATATGTTGATCTTATCTTAAATGAATTATTATTTTCAAGTTTTTCATATATATAAAATATTATTTAATATTTTTTATTATATAATTCGAATATATATGATAATAAATTGAAAAAAGATAAAATACATATTATTTTAAAGTTATTTTAAAATTTGAAATAACTTTTTTAAAAATTGAGAAATCTCGTTCCCGTCCATCTCTATCCCGATCCCGTCCCAAATTTTAAATATGACATAAATGGAATAAGTTTTTTATTCCCAAAATTCCCGATCCCGTCCCGTTCCCGAAAAATTCCATCCTAAATTCCCGAACGCCCGAAAAATCCCATCCCGAATTCCCGAACGCCCAGCCCTACTAACAACAATAGTACTCAACGATAATCGGCACTGGTAAGTTATGTTTTACTGTCATTATTATATGAAATTTTAGTTACACGGTCGCAATCCATTACAGTAATACACAGACACGGGGGAAATAGATCGTCTTCCCAAAACCTTATAAATACTTCGTTTAATATCTCTAATCAAACATCAGCAACTTGGAGTTGACATACTTTTCCTCTTTCTTTCGCTAACCATGGTTGCTCTGCGTTTCATCTTCTCATCATCTTTTCTTCTTCTTCTTCTTCTTCTTCTTCTTACGCACTCTGAGTCTCAGTCTATCATCACAACTCAGTCTATCATCACAACCACCTCAACATTCTCGATCCAAGAAGCCACTGTTGGTGACATCAGACTTGCTTTCAAGGAGAAAAGACTGACATCAAAACAGCTAGTTGAGTTGTATCTCGCAGAAATCTCCAAACGCAATGAAACGCTCCACGGAGTCATTGAGACGAATCCAGATGCGATAATCCTAGCAGAGAAGGCAGACAGAGAACGCGAGCTTAAAGGCGTCGATAACCTTCCCATCTTGCACGGTGTTCCGGTTCTGCTCAAGGACAACATATCCACCAAAGACAAGCTTAATACGACAGCTGGTTCGTTTGCTTTGCTTGGTTCCGTCGTGCCTCGAGACGCGGGTGTTGTCAAGATACTCAGAACATCTGGTGCTGTGATCTTAGGCAAAGCCAGTTTAAGCGAATGGGCTGGTTTCCGTTCCTTTGATATCCCAAGTGGTTGGAGCGCGCGTGGCCTCCAAGGAAAAGTCAGTTTTTTCATTCTATCAAATTCATTTCTCTATCCATTTTTTGGTCAAGTACGCTTAGAAAAAGTGATCAAGAAAATCTTGAAAATGCTGCAGAATCCATATGTTCTATCAGCAGATACGTCTGGGTCAAGTAGTGGATCAGCTATATCTGTAGCAGCCAATCTTGTGACCGTGTCACTAGGGACTGAAACTGATGGTTCCATTCTTTCTCCGTCAAGTTACAACTCTGTGGTCGGGATTAAACCGAGTGTCGGGCTCACGAGCCGAGCCGGGGTGGTCCCTATCTCCTTGAGACAAGACAGTGTTGGGTGAGACTAATTAAGAGCACCCACCCACTTCTTACTAGCTATTTGATTTTGTATCATATTGCTAAGTTTCTTGTGTGTTTGCAATGTTAGGCCGATCGGTAGGACAGTTTCGGATTCTGTTCATCTTCTTGATGCTATTGTGGGTTATGATCCATTAGACCAGGTCACGAAGACCGCTTCAACGTTCATACCCGAAGGCGGTTACAAGCAGTATCTGAGAGCTAGTGGCCTCAAGGGTAAGAGATTAGGCATTGTAAAAAAGGATTCTCGCCTTGGTCATCACATCGAAACACTAAGGTAAAATTCGTTACAAATTGATTCGTTCAATCAAAATGAAACCAATCAAGAACACAACCGTTTCTAACTATAGCTCTGTTTTCTATTGGATCAAGACAAAAAGGAGCCATCGTTATTGAAGATTTGGACATGAATTTGGCGACTACTATGAGTGAATTCGTAGCACTTTTGGCTGAATTCAAGATCTCTCTTAACGACTATCTTAAAAAGCTTGTGAAATCACCAGTCCAGTCCTTAGCAGACATTATTGCCTTCAACGATAAAAACGATGAAAAGGTACAGTAAGCTTTAAAAATGAATTGGTCACCTTTTTATCGTGGTGTCTGAACGGAACGTAAGTCAATATATATTGTCAAAAATGACAGGAAAATACTAAAAGATGGGGACAAGAAACCTTCCTTAAAGCAGAAGCCACCAATGGAATGGGCGTTAAAGAAAAAGAAGCGTTGCTGGAAATGGGAAAAATTTCAAGAGATGGAATCGAAAAGCTAATGAAAGATAATAAGTTAGATGCAATAGTGACGCTTGATTCAGCATTGAGTTCTGTCCTCGCCATTGGCGGGGATCCAGGAATCAATGTCCCAGCAGGATATGATAGTGAAGGAGTTCCGTTTGGGATTAGCTTTGGAGGATTGAAATTCTCAGAGCCAAAGCTCATTGAGATTGCTTATGGGTTCGAACAAGCAACTCTCATTAGAATGCCACCCAAGTTCAAACCTTGAGGCACTTGTAATTGTATTCAGCAAAGTTACGTTGCTGATTTGGAGAAAACATATCTGTGTTGTGTACATGTAGTGGAGACTTGAAATAAAGTACATGACACATTATCACTATAGATTGTTCGATCTTTTGCCATTCTCTTGACGTTTAAAGGTAAAACGCTAAGCTTTAGGGCAGAAATCTGAGCTTATAGAAGAAGTCTATAGAGGATCATAAATTCGAAGTGATATAAAAGCATTAGAGTCTTCTTTACTCAGAAACATGTCTCAGTCTGAGTAAAGAGGGGACTCTTTGGCCAAATCCTAAATGAACAGATTAAATGACTGATCACGAATCTTGTAAATGTCGTTGCCTTTGAACTGATGTGAGTTCTTATATATATCTTAGAAGGACCAATTCAACGAATGTCTCAGTAAATGTCTTCTACTTTATGAAGAACATAAGAGTCTTCTACTTTATGAAGAACATAAGAAGGTTTGTGTCTAACTAAGTGTGGGTGCAAAATGTTTCACTGTAAGATGTTCAATCCTTGTCTAATGATTCAACCTATTTGAACCTTCATACACCCTGTTCCTTAGTCTTACATGTGGTTACCACAAACAAATAAATGATCTTGCAACGCAAACCCAAGAGTATCATATAACTGAAACAGAAGTATCTTCAACACAAGTTGGTTATTGTTTTTGCTAAGAGTGTAGCAAAGATTGTGAATCGATTCAACGTATGTTGAGCTTTTAGTCTTTTTCTTTTTGGTTGTATAAAGTAGAACTAAGAACAATGCTCTGTATAGTTCATTTGGATTCAAGGATTATAAGAGATTAATGCAAAAGAAATATAGTAAAATATTTAACAATAGTATTGTAAGAAATAGGAGAGTCAACTCGTACAGAATAATACTTAAAACATTTCTATTCAAAATAATACTTTTAATACAATTGTTACATATGAACGACAGAGTTACAAGTTGTAATGCGCAAAAGAATAAAAGTATCTTTTATGTACCTTGATTGAATTCGATATCTTGTAGCAGAACCCTGACGTCTTTTGACTCCAACTCTATTTCCTGGGCAACTCTGAAGAATTCACAGTGAACTTCTTTGAGTAACTTGAAAACACTGACCAACCCACTGTTGTATTCACTTTCGTCAGTCCTCTCTTCAGACCATGGCATTGAGCATTGGCTGTTACTCATCCTAAAATAGTTGTACTTGCTAATTTCAACCAAGTTACTCTTATGATCTGGCCACACTTGACGTGTGTCATCAACAATCAACACACCGCGCTCATCCGCCAAAACAAGATCAAGAGTCTTCATATAAGGACTCTCATCGCTAGTGATCAATCTCTTACCGAAATAGATTCGGTTCGGATCAATCAGCTCCAAGATGGCTTCAGCGTAACAGCGATTACCCATTGTATAAACAAACAGTTTAAAGATTTTATGTGCCTCTCTCAAGAAATCTCCAAGGAAAGGTCTTAGCTTTACTAGTAACGGATCTTCATCTTCGGATTCGGATTCCAACAGCCACAGGTCGTGCCTCGAACCCTCTTGTTGAAGTAGATACCTCTCTGCTTCGGTGAGACAAGAAACACTAGTGGTGTGGAGAAGCGTGTGGTCCAAGTCTAACACCAAGTGGAGTTTCTTCTCGCCGAGAAGAGAGAACTTAGTGGTGAGTCGCTTCGTCAACGCAAGGGCCTCGTAGCTAATCTGTAAACCATCGAGATAGTTGAATGATCTGCCGTGGCGTTTGTCGACCGTTGAGTTGCAGTCGGTGCAGAAGCCGTGACGAGCGAACGGGTGAAGACATGAGTCATTGAGCACCGGTTCGATCTTCCGCCTTTTGGGTTCTGGTCCAAGACAACAAGTTTTGAATAGAGACATTCTCTGATCGGACAGAAATAAAACCCTAATTAGGTTTTGAGACTATCGGAGAATTGATCTAGAGAAAATCGAAGAGAATTAAAAGCTTTGAACTTGAGAATGATCAGAGACTTGATTAGAGATTTGAGGTTGAATTCACCAAACCCAAGTCACAGAATCAACAAAATCGTAATGAAAAATAAAACCCTAATTTTTCGAAGAGACGAGAGAGAAATTAGCAATAGAGAAAATAAAGGTGAGAGACTGAAACTGAAGGTTAACGTCTCTATTTATAGCCAAATATCTATCTGCCTACTTTTACTTTTACGCGTTTGTGGTAAAAATCTAATTAATCAGCGAAAGGGGGAAAAAATGTTGACTAAAGTCAAACACTAATCACTTTCAAAACATATCAGCAAGCGCTTCTTCCGCATAGGTAAATCCAACCAAATAAAAAATTAGAATAGAGTTAGGCCCACATAAAGCCCATAAAAGAACCCAACTAGAAATCCAAATTACGATTTACATTAAACCGAAACCACCAAACCGATATCTAAAAAAAAGGAAAATTACAATTCGACCCCTCTCTTCAAGCTTCTTCATCGTTCTCTCTTCTCAATTTCGGACAAGCTTGGTTTCTTCTCTCTTTCATTAGCTTCCATGTCCGGGAATTCGAATTGTACCGTCTACATAGGTAACTCCATCCTCCAAACATTCCCAATTGCTCTCTCTCTGTCAAAAATTGTTAATTAAATTAATTCGAAAAATAGGAAACTTGGACGAGAGAGTAAGCGATAGGGTTTTGTATGATATCTTAATCCAAGCGGGAAGAGTCATCGATCTACACATTCCACGTGATAAAGAAACAGATAAACCAAAAGGGTTTGCATTCGCTGAGTACGAGACCGAAGAGATCGCTGATTACGCTGTCAAGCTCTTCTCTGGTCTTGTCTCTCTTTACAATAGAACTTTGAAGTTCGCTGTGAGTTCTCCTCCTTGTCTGATAACTGCTCTGTTAATCTTTGCTGTTGTGTTGGCTGATTTTTAAGCTTTGTGGGGGGAGGTTTTAGATATCTGGACAAGACAAAGGTCAGTCGAATTCTGGTTTTAGGACAAGACCTCAGTCTTTGAACTTTGAGCATTCGGACAAAGCGACTCATCATCATTCTGAGAGATTCTCGTCGTCACAATTGATATCACCAGCTTCTCCTCTTCCTCTTGATTTCACTCAAGGTTTGTTCTTCTTTGTTAGCTGCTTATCGTTCTTGATTGATTCATTGAATAAAACAAAAAAAGGTGGAAACTTTTTCAATGTAGATAGATGGCTGTCTCAGTGTGTTTCATTAGTTTGAGAGTTAAGCTGCTTCTTTACTAAGTTCAATATAGGATACGAATAGGGTAAAGCATTATTGACACAAGTTAAGCCAACGTAGATGGATTGTTTCAATGTGTATGATTAGTTTGAGAGTTAAAGCTGTTTCTTAACTAAATTCTAATGTAGATTACGGATCAATACATGTTCTTATTATAAGAAAGGAACCTTTCGGGTAAGTCTAATGTAGATGGATGTCTGTCTCAATGACTGAATGAGTCAACGTATATCAGTCCTTTGAGAATTAAGCTGCTTCTTTACTATATCCAGCATAGATTGCGAAATCAATACATCTTCGTATAAGAAAGGAACCTTTCGGGTCAGTCTAATGTAGATGGATGTTTCAATGACTCGATGTATATCAGTCGTTTGAGAATTAAGCTGCTTCTTTACTAAATCCAACATAGATTACGAAATCGACACATCTTCTTATAAGAAAGGAACCTTTTCGGGTCAGTCTTATGTAGTTTGTTGGATCTGTTTTATTTTTTACAAAAAGGTCGAAATTTTACTTAGATAGGAAAAGGGTAAAGCATTGACACAAGTTAAGCCAAAAATTTAGATGGATGTCTCGATGTATATCATTCGTTTGAGAGCTAAGCTGCTTTAATAGATTACGAAATCAATACAAAAAGATTGAAAGCTTTCTTAGATACGAAGGTCTTAAAGCATTGACACAAGTAAGCTAAAATGTAAATGGCTGTCTCATTGTGTATCATTAGTTTGGCTGCTGAGTTCTGAGAATTAAGCTCGGCTTCTCTACTTTATTAACAGAGATTAATACCACTTCTAGAAAGGAGAACCTTTTCGTCAGTCTAAGTTAGTTTGTTTGGTCTGTCTTCTTTTTGACAAAAAGGTTGAAACTTTTCTTAGATACGAAAAGGGTGAAGCATTGACAGAAGTTAGATACGAAAAGGTCGAAACTTTTCTTAGATATGAAAAGGGTAAATACTCAAGTTAAGCCAAAACTGTAAATGGCTGTCTCAATGTGTATCATATGTTTGGCTGCTGAGTTCTGAGAACTAAGCTCTGCTTCTCTACTAAATTTAACATCGATTTACGAAATGAATGCATCTTCTTATAAGAAACGAACCTTTCCGTCGCTCTAATTTGTCTTTCTAAGTTAGTTTGTTTGGTCTGTTTTTTTTTGTCTTTGCGTTTTGCAGAACCGCCTCCGCCAGGAGTGTCGACGCACTCGAATGGAGCCGGTTTGGAATACAGTAGAAGGATTCTGGGTTCGGCATTAGATAATATCAACCAATCAAGACCGCGTCGCTACTGAACTAGTGTCAAAACTTTCCTTTACTTCTGTTGTTGTAATGATTAATGATAATGTGTGTGTCGTGATTCACCTGAAAAGAAAGAACTAGAGCGAGATATTGATTGTAATGATCCAAAAAGTGCAGTAGAACTGATGTAATCTTTTTTTTTCTTAAAAACAGATCTTTCTGTGTTGTTTTTTTTTTTTTTTACAACTCTGGATAATATTATTGCAAAAAAATTGCCCCAAAGGACAGAGACAATGACCAGTAGGTCAACAAGAAAGAATAGAACAAGAGTTAGAAAAATAACGAGCTTCACATTCAAATCAACTAATGGAGAATGGGGTGAGAGAGACTCGTTAGCAACCGACAAAGGTCTAGTATTAGCTGCATCCAAAGCCAGTAAATGTCTCAGCCATGATGGACCATTGCGGGCTATATAAGATTGGTGCCGATATTCCCTAGTTACACTCTCTGCAATCTCGGATGCAATCATGTTACCTGCAGAGGAAGTAAGGTCTAGGGACCACAACGATATTGATTCCAGGAAGGACTGGAATGTTCTCAATCAAGAGTTGGTGCTCAGGGAAGAGATGATGAGTTAGCATGGCCTCTCATGTGGCATTTAGGAAAGAGGATTCAAAGATAATGGCCCACATTAAACCCAAGAGTTCAGCTTCTGTTTGCAATGAAATTCCTGCATAGGAACGACGGCCATGAGAGAGAGTGGTACCATTTTGATCTTGTGTGAGCCAAGAGACACCACCATTCTTCTCAGTGGCAGACCATGACGCTCCAATGATGCATTTCAAAATGCCGGGAAAAGGTTTTATCCAAGTAGCTGGTTGTAGTGAATTCGTGACCCTCTCCACTGTTTTTTGACTCAATAGTTTGTTAGTGGACAACCATATCTCTGCATCTTCCAGTGCTTTATCAATAATAGCAGATGGATCAACTCTTGTGTTCTTGAAGCATAAGGACTTACGGATTTCCATAGTTTCCAGAGTATCCATGGGAAAGCCAAACGAAGATATTCTCCTATATTATTTTTGAAACTGCATTCAATCAGATGGTACACTTTATAAATACATAATGAATATATATAAATCAAATAAATTAAAATTTTCTAAATTTAATATTAATTTTTCCAAAAAAAAAGTTATCCAATAAATCATAACTTTCATCCAAATTATAAAAAAAATTCATATAGTTATTTATTATTAATTATCTTAGATTCATAATTTTATATTTCAATATAATGATATATGTTTTTATATATAATTACTAGATTAGGATTCATGCGTTGCATGAGTTTTTGAATAATTTCTTTATTAGTAACTTTGTTTTAAAATTTGATTACCTTTATTTACAGTGTTTTTTGGTAGTTGTTTTTTTAAATGTATAATTTGTATGAAGAACTAACTAACTGTTTTAGGAGGGGATTTAAAATATTTGTATCTGATCTTTTGAGAGAGCATTATATGTATCATTGCTGGATTTTGTTAGAAGTTCTTAGTTGCAAATTGTTTATGAATTTTCTTACCTAAATTATAATTTGCTATATGTTTCTGTGATTGATTATTTTTAATCATTTTATAAAAGAGCTGAAGTTTAAGTATTTTTTATTAGTAGTTATCTAAATTTGTTTATGGAGGTTCAATACATTAGTGTTGTAACGTTAATAAAAATATATGAAAATAAAATGAAAACTGTCTTTTTTGAAAAAAAAAATGTTTTTTTTTCTATTAATTAGGAAAACTCAACAATTACTTTTTTCTGTTTTTGTTTTCCTTTTTGACATGTAAAAATATTATTGAATGGTGTAACTAATAAGATTCAATATTTTTTAAATCATTTTGATTTTGATTGTGATTTTATAAATTAGGAAAACTCAATTATTATTATTATTATTATTATTATTATTCTTTTCCTTTTTTTGTCTAATAATAATTTTTTTATTTAATTACCTTTAAGACACATGTTTTGTCCAGATTTTCATTAATTTGTAAATATGGGCTTGTTGATCTTGAGATAATGGACTCCTGGTCCATGTATGATGGTGTATATGTGCCTTTCTGGGTTTTTAATGTTAATTGATAAATTACATTGACAACAACAAAAAAACGTTAGGAGAAAAAACATAATTCTTTTATTTTATTTTATTTATTTTTATATCTGATCAAGATCTAATTTAAAATGTAACCGTTAGGAAATATCAAACGCGCATGAAAATAAAGTAATTTCTCCCAATTATTATACGCAACTCTCTCTCTCTCTCGTTTTTCTTCTTCTTCGAAGAAATCTTTCGATCCAGAAATTGCAAAGAGAAAAACAATCAATGTTTCAATCTCTCTAAGGTATGAATTTTATTGATTATTTCGAAGTTTCGTGTAACCCTTGTGATATTGCACTTATCGCGATTGTTAGGGTTTTCAATCTTATGTTTATGTTAGGGTTTTCGCTATGTTTATGCTTTGGGTTTCCAGTTTCGTTGGAAATGTCTAGTCTTTTGACAATTTCTGTCGGATTAGTCAATTTTACAAAATCGAATTAGGGTTCCAGATTGTTGTTTTATGTTTATGTTAGGGTTTCTCTTTTCTTTGGAAATCTTTTGCCAAAGTCGAAATTCGATTTTATTCGATTTTTCTTAATTAATGGGTTTTGACATTCACCACAAAAGATTTGATTTTGCTACTTGGGTTGAATTTGTTTTTGGTTAATTTCTGAATTCACTCTCAAGCCTATATCTTTGGTTAGCTTAGGGCTTTACTTCAAAGATGTGTGGGTTTCGTTAAACTTGGACCCTTTGTTCTGTTTTAGTAAATTTGTTATGCAATTTAAAGCATTTTTCCACCTGATATGCAATCAGTTTCTGCTCGCTTTGCCTCTTGGATGTTATCTTCATAACTTTCCTTCTTGTTCTTTTTGCAGTTTGATACAGTTTTGATTGGATCCAAGAAAAAAACATGTAGAAAGTCACTGCTCACTCCGGTGGTGTTCAAAATCAGTGATAAGATGAGTGTCTTTTCACTACATTCATTTCATTGTGTTTAAAACAGGAATCCCAAATGGTTTCATCCTGGTTTATGTTTTGTTTTCAGTGTAGGCTTGGCTATAGGTGTGTTGAACCTTGCAATCTTAATCCCGCAGGTATAATGTCTCACAAGTTGTGTAGTTACTTAGTGTCTGAACATGGTAAATTTTTATACTAAAGTTTTTAAGTTACGTCTCATCGTTCTTATGTTTGTATTGATTGTAGTTTTGTTCTACCATCTTACGAATGTTTCTGTTTTATCTCCAAGAATATGGTTTTGTTGTATCTTACTACTGTTTCTGTTTTATCTCCACAGAAACTAAGAAGATGTCGCTTCACAATATCCAGAGAAACCTAGCATAAAAAGGCTGACGAGAACATTTTGAGACAATGTAGTAGAGCAATGAAGGGGTGGAGGGCAAGCAGTCTGAGTTAGAAGAGCTCATCCCTGATGTCAAAAGAACGTATCAAAGCAATGATTACAAGCAGCGTGGAAATAAATATTATAAATAATTGTGGTACGTATTTGTAATGTCTAAGTTTTACACATGCATTTTAGTATTTTACCATTATATAGGACGTTGTAGCAAAATGTTCCTGAAGAATTTTTACCATTTCACCATTTTGTTTAACTTTGGCAGTGATCTTGGTTAGGCTTTCTGATTCGGGTTTGAAGCTTGACTCCCCGTGAAACCGTATCTAAGGTAAATTCTCTGTATGTCTAAGAAAGGATGCTAGATGTCCATTATTATCGTCCCTATTCATCGGTATGCTATAAGAGAATCAAGGTAATCTAAATTACCTCTCTAAGTCCCACATGATAGAACACAAATGAGCTTGTCCTCTTTGACCACCACTTGTTTCCTTGTCCCTGAGCTCTAATCAAATGCCTCGGTTGAGGTAATCTAAATTACCTCTCTAAGTCCCTCATAACAGAACACAAATGAGCTTGTCCTATGGTGTCCTAGTCCCTGAGCTATAGTCAAATGCCTCGGAATCAAGGTAATCTTAATTACCTCTCTAAGTCCCTCATGAGAGAACACAAATGAGCTTGTCCTATGGTGTCCTAGTCCCTGAGCTATAATCAAATGCCTTGGAATCAAGGTAATCTAAATTACCTCTCTAAGTCCCTCATAACAGAACACATATGAGCTTGTCATATGGTTTCCTAGTCCCTGAGCTATAATCAAATGCCTCGGAATCAAGGTAATCTAAATTACCTCTTTAAGTCCCTCATGACAGAACACAAATGAGCTTGTCCTATGGTGTCCTAGTCCCTGAGCTATAATCAAATGCCTCGGAATCAAGGTAATCTTAATTACCTCTCTAAGTCCCTCATGAGAGAACACAAATGAGCTTGTCCTATGGTTTCCTAGTCCCTGAGCTATAATCAAATGCCTCGGAATCAAGGTAATCTAAATTACCTCTCTAAGTCCCTCATGACAGAACACAAATGAGCTTGTCCTATGGTGTCCTAGTCCCTGAGCTATAATCAAATGCCTCGGAATCAAGGTAATCTAAATTACCTCTCTAAGTCCCTCATGACAGAACACAAATGAGCTTGTCCTATGGTGTCCTAGTCCCTGAGCTATAATCAAATGCCTCGGAATCAAGGTAATCTAAATTACCTCTCTAAGTCCCTCATGACAGAACACAAATGAGCTTGTCCTATGGTTTCCTAGTCCCTGAGCTATAATCAAATGCCTCGGAATCAAGGTAATCTAAATTACCTTTCTAAGTCCCTCATGAGAGAACACAAATGAGCTTGTCCTATGGTTTCCTAGTCCCTGAGCTATAATCAAATGCCTCGGAATCGAGGTAATCTAAATTACCTTTCTAAGTCCTTCATGAGAGAACACAAATGAGCTTGTCCTATGGTTTCCTAGTCCCTGAGCTCTAATCAAATGCCTCGGTTGAGGTAATCTTAATTACCTCTCTAAGTCCCTCATGACAGAACATAAATGAGCTTGTCCTATGGTTTCCTAGTCCCTGAGCTATAATCAAATGCCTCGGAATCGAGGTAATCTTAATTACCTCTCCAAGTCCCTCATGAGAGAATACAAATGAGCTTTTCCTCTTTGACAACCACTTGTTCCTAGTCCCTGAGCTCTAATCAAATGCCTCGGTTGAGGTAA
>OVBI01003059.1:0-14850 GCA_900406495.1 Sisymbrium altissimum
AGAACTGTAAACATATGGTGGAGGAGGAGATTTGTATTCCACCTTTGGAGACGGTGAATAGGCTGGTGGTGGTGGAGAACTGTAGGCATATGGTGGTGGAGGAGATTTATAGTCAACTTTAGGAGATGGTGAATAGTATGGTGGTGGAGGAGGAGAATTATCGACATATGGTGGTGGAGGAGACTTATATTCAATCTTTGGTGATGGAGAATAGTATGGTGATGGTGGTGGAGAATTGCTGAGATATGGTAGTGGAGGAGTGTTGTATTCTACCTTCGGAGATGGCGAATATGATGGGAGTGGTGGCAAAGTAGGTGTGTACGGTTCATATGCAGCAACCATTGTTGCCATGAGGATAACACCTAGAGTGTAAACGAGATGGGCTGAAGACCCCATCCTAGAAGAAGATCGCATTGTGATTTTCCTTTCTCTACCAACGTGTAATTACGTTGGTTAGTTTTTCTTATTTTGGTTTGTGTTTTAAGAAATGGGGTCATGGGTTTATATAGTAAAAATTTTCTCTAGATCTAGCACTACAATTTCTTTTCCCCTGTTTTGGTCTCCATCCAAATAAATCGTGGAGGCATGTCTACACGATGCTAGCATGAGACGTGCAGGAACGTTAAAGAACGTCAACGATCCACTTTCCATTCTTAAATCTTGTTCAAGAAGAAGGTGGTTATCATGGAAGCATCATTTTGATCATTGAGCTAGTGTGATTTTTTTTTTTTTTTGTCAGAAAGAGCTAGTGTGTTTATTCTATGTGAATGTCAGTGAATAAATCTAATGTTCACTAGAAATCGACCAATAAGTACATCAAAATTAGAACAAATGTCTGACTACGATTAAAGAAAACATTAAATAGAGAATAGAGAACATTGGGGCCTAGTCCACTCTGTATTTCTGGTCACACCTTTTAAAAATACACACATGCAAGGTTATCACTCAAAATGAAAATGCTATGTTAGTTTACAGCTCAAAGTTTTCTTATAGTTTCCAGCATTTTTGTTTTTGAAGATACATAAGTCAGAAATGTTAGCCTTGCTTGTCAAATATGTTGTTTTTTAAATTGAAATCCAGTTTTGGATTTTATCAAATTAAACTTGAAATGGTATAATTGGTCATTCTTTAACGTATATGAAACAACTTTCGTAATGTTTTGTGATCTGAATTTATCTAATCATTTTTTAGTGTTGGGGGGATTTTTGATTGAATGATTGATTGACTAAAATGTGAAATTTGCAATAATATATAAGCTTACTGAGCTCTCTCTCTTCTGACATCTCTACTTCAAATGTCAGAAGCAGAAACTCCGACAAAAGAGTCTCTCCATTTTTCCGACAAAGATTACAAAAGTTTGTCCTTCTAGTGTTGGAATCGCTACAAGAAATGGGAGAAGAGAACATCACGAACGAGACATGCTAGCCGTGTAAGACATTTAAGGAGAAGTGTAGCCACATAGTGAATAAATAGTGAGTTAAGTTTTACATCCTTGCCCGTTGTATCAACATTTTAGTTTGAAGATGTAAGTATGTAACCATGCATGACCGTGTTTTTTTTTTTTTTTCTGAACGCTGTCATGACCGTGTTTTGATTGACATCTTTACCTCGTGTTGTAATCATGAATTAATGGGACAAGCTTACAACATTCTTCATTTTGCTATCCTTTTCCCTATTTTCCCTGGATGCGTTGTGAACTTAATCACCCAACTATATATAGATCTCATATGTATTCAAAGAAAGACTTGCTAGGTATTTATTACACTATAGTATATTTCACACACATGTACATAATAGCGAATAGTTATAATATATGTAGTTTGTGTACAGTAGCATTCTTAACTAATGAGAAGATTAATTCATTTTACACTTCATCTTTTTTGTCTCTCACTCTTTCTCATTCTTAACAAACTCTCATTCGTGATTTGGTATCAGAACAAAGAAAATTCCACATCTAGATTCCACTAGTCCAAAATTAATGGTTAAAATATCTAAATATCGATAAAAATTTCCATATTTATATATTTTCCGTAAAAAATAGAGATGATGATATATAAGAAAATAATATACAAAAAATCGCGATTCATCGAATTTTTATCCAAACCAATGAGCTGAATAACATCCCGAGCCGATACGCCGAGCAATATCCGAGGCGATGTTCGTCCTCTCCATCTCTAGCCAATGAACCAAGCGTTCCAAGGCGTTACCCGAGCTAATGGACAGTTCATCCCGAGGTGATGAGCATCCCTTCACCCGAGCCGGTCATCTCGTCTTGTGCTGGTGAAGATTAATTGATCCCAAGCTGGTATGTTCCCATATACCGGAGCCGATGAACCATCTTGCCGCGAGACCAACCAATGGACCGTCCTACCACAAGATCGAGCTGATGGACCAAACTTTCTTCCCGAGGTAAAGGAGCAACGTGTTACTCGAGCCAGTGCATCCGATGTTCCCGAACCGATAATTTTCACGGTCCCAAAGTAACAATGTCCCAAGATGGTACGTGTCCAGGTCCATCCCTAGGTAATGGACTGTCCGATCTCGAGTTTATGCATTACGAGACATACTCGAGCCGATGTACCAAGCAACAATCAAGGCGGAGAATTGATCGTGCACCCGAACCGATCGTTGCAATGTGCCAAACATTGTTAACCCGAGCCGGTGCATTGTCCCGTGTCCCGAGCCGACAGACCAACAACATCTCTCGATTGTTTTCTCGAGCATATTGATCGATCCTCTGAAAGATTGATTGATCTTACAGTCTCCCAAGCCGATGATCACACTTACATCTCAGTTCGATGAAACATCGAGAAATCGAAACAAAACGCTCCAAACCCGAGCCAATGATCACTTATGTACTTTTCCCCAAGCCGATCATGTCTCGTTTTTCGTCTTTAAGATCATTTCGAGACTTTTTATTTCTGTAAATATCTCGTCGCTTTACGGAAAATATATAAAACGTTTTATTTATCAATAAACGATAATACGTTAACTAAAATCAAATCAAAATGAAAAACCGAAGAAATCATCGAACCAAAAATGAAGGACAGAAATGGGCCAAACCGACAAATAAGATCATCACAGGCCAAAGAGATTTACTGAAAATTCTCAAAAATTCTCTTAAATTCGGCGGAAAACATAACAAGAATGGAAAGTTAGACTACTTAAGATCATCTAATATATAACGACATTAATATATAGTTTTTTAGACACATTAGTTATTTGCATACTTTTGTACTTAAAGAATTTCACTTACGATTTTTGTACAGAAAAACTCTAAAACAGTAAAAATCTTTTTTTCATCTTTCCTTTTTATTCTTGCATTATTTTTACTTTCTTCTTAAGAATTTCAGTTTTTCACATAATCTTTCATAAAATACGTTAAAGTAAAGTTTCAATTCCCACACATACATGACCGTGTTATTATTTTTTTCTGAACTACCGTGTTTTGATTGACATCTTTACCTCGTGTTGGAATCCTCAATCAATGGGACAAGCTTACAACTTTCTTGATTTTGCTTTCCTATTTTCCCTGGATGCGTTGTGAACTTAATCACATATATCATATGTATT
The DNA here is from genome assembly GCA_900406495.1 of Sisymbrium altissimum. Lineage (NCBI taxonomy): Eukaryota > Viridiplantae > Streptophyta > Magnoliopsida > Brassicales > Brassicaceae > Sisymbrium > Sisymbrium altissimum. The sequence goes on from OVBI01003059.1 coordinate 3,574, forward strand.
CAAAGAAAGACTTACGAGGTAGTCCATAATGCATTTGAAGCATTTAAGAATGGAGGAGATAAAAGAGAATTTTCTCAGACGATGATGCTTTCAAAGAGAGAGAGCGATGTGAGATTGCACTGGTTTATGTTATTTGGCATGAGCGAAACAGTAAACGGCACGGGGAGTTGCTGCTCACCACGGCCAAACTCATACTATGTCTTGACAGGCAAATTCGGTCCCGGATTCTTTCTATGAGAAGAATAGAAACCTCGCACTATGACGAGATGATGCAGGTCTGGCTCAGTACAAGATGACCACATTTATTTTCCTCCATTTGTTGTTTTTTTCTAAAACAATCTCGATATGAAGTCACATGAATTGTAAAAAGGATTTTTTTTTTTCTTGAATTAATTTAACATTTTTTCAAAACAAAAAAAAAGAGATTGCACTGGTTATGTTGTCTCATTGAATTTGTTTACTAAAATATTAATGAGATAGCACAAAAGTGATAAACATTAAAAAAAAAAAAAATCAAAAGAAAAGAAAGAGGTTGCACCGTTCAATCATAATTCATTTATTTGGGATTTTCTTACCCCAATTATAAAAAAAATGAAACTTTTACTGCAAATAGCCATAAAATACCAAATGTCGTTAGCTGATCAGCTAAAAAACTATCATATATATCTAAAAATGACAGGTTCACTAGGTCCATTAATCATCCTAATATCAACTGTCTTTGGTTAGGAAAGAAAAGCTAATTCAAATTCTTTCAAGCATTTCATCAAACAATTTTATTGCTTGAAACTCCTAACATTTGTATTTTAAGTAATCAAGTTAAAACTAGCATTCTGAAATGAAGGAATATCAAAAAATATAGCTAAAAATTAATCCGGTCAACCCGGGACAAATCGGATCAAACCCAAAACCATTGAGGTAGAGCATGATCGCATTTGGTTTCAGCGGTTGTGGTTGCTTCTCTCTTCTTAGAAAGCTTTGTAGTGGTCAATCTCAGCAGTCCTTTCCACAGATTGGCTATTTCTCGACTTCGAGGTAGCTCATGGTTGCGGTTATTAGCATCACTCGAAACCACTATAACCAATAGTGTTTGTCCCGAGCAGTTTTGCAGCTTTATCCCCAGAGCGGTGCTTATAGTATCTTCAAAAAGGCATTTACCTTAAGCCTCTATAAATATCTAATTTTTTTGGGGCCCTTCATTTTCAAAAAAATCTTATTATAGTGGCTAAAATATATTCTGATTAACCTTAATGAAATGATTAGTTTCTAATTAAACTCTCAGAAAATTACTAATCTGTTTTTACAGTCGCCAACACTCCAACCTACCACATTTTCCTTTCTTTTTCCACAACCATCCAATTATTTTTTGTCAACACATTTTTTTTTACCTTTTATATATTAATAATCACGTTTCTTTCTCTAAATTTGTTTGTATTTTGAATTGCATACTTAATTTACTCAATCAACGGTGTAGTAAATGTAGATGAACTAATGTTTACTTTGATTTTGACAATAAAATATTCAAACTTGGAGAAAAGATCAATATTTGGTGTTCCTTTCCAACATTTTAACGTTTAAAGTTATAATTATTGTTTTTACCTTTATCAATTTCTCTTTTTAAAATTTGCTTCCCACGGCCTTCTTCTTCTTTAACGGCCTTCCCGCTCACCTCCATGGCTCTACATCTACATCTCCTCTTCATATTTAAATTTCCTCCTATAGCCTTCTCAGCATCTCATATGTCCTCAGCTCCAAGCAACATTCTCCCACAACTTTAAAAATCACTTGAAAAGCCTCAAAGAATAAAAAATGCGATATATGAAACCTAAGATTATAAAATCAAAGACAATGCAAGAAGCTAGGCTAGGATGCACATTTTCAATCCTAAATGATGCCAAGTGATGATAAACATGAAGAGAAAGAAGTAAAGAAATGCATAAAAATTACACATATCAGATACTACTAACTTGTTGCCAGAAAATAACTCCTATTTGGAATGGAAAACAAGAGGCCTGGAATTAGATTAGGAAATCAAATCGAACTAGAATCTTTCACACACACAAAATGTAATGTGTGTTTGGGATCAAAATTACATTTAAATGTAAATTTGTATTAATATATACGGTAAATTCGTGACTGATCCCAAGAAGAGACACACCGAAGAAATGAAACCTGGAGGCTGGAGCATTTTTGTGCGATTGCATAGTTGATTGTGATTTTCTTGTTCGCATTTTCGTTGGAACTTGAGAGTGTGTTGTAGGGAAATATATTCCTAGGGTGTTTGGCTCATCGACGTTAAATTGTTTTTTTTTGCCTTGAATTATAAAAATACCAACCGTATCTCTACAAACAGTTACAACTTACAAGCTCGGGAGCTTGATGTCGAAGTCGAAGTTAAGAATCCCACGACATTACTTACTGAACGGAAAGAGAAAAATCAATGTAGTTGTCGGGGTCAAATTGAAGATGTATATTATTAATTTTCCGGCGCTAGAAAAAGTCGCATAACCATGCATGTTTCCGAACAAGACCAGGATAGAATAAGTTTAAATAATTCTTGCAATTTAGGTATGCAATCCATCTACAAAACCCATGTTAAAAAAGATTGCATATATAATGTAGTAATATAGTTACCCAAAGTTATCATGTAAAGAATAGGCAATACGTAATCTCAATGCGCAAAGGATGACAATAAATAGACTGCACGTTATCTTTGCACAAATTAAATAAATAAAAATAACAAGAAACCACATGAATGAGTACCCAATTTTTTAATCGACATTCTCAAGAAAATTGAAAATAATTGCATACATGTATCAAAGAAGGAAAAAAGAACATGAAATCAAATAAAACTCGGTAGCTTATTTAAGGGTCATATTTACTGGCTTTCAGTAATACGAAGGTGGTGGTGGAGATTTGTATTCTACTTTTGGAGAAGGAGAATAGTAAGGTGGTGGGGGTGGAGAACTGTAAACATATGGTGGTGGGGGAGACTTGTATTCCACTTTAGGGGATGGTGAATAGTATGGTGGTGGTGGTGGAGAGGTGTAAACATATGGTGGTGGAGGAGACTTGTAATCTACTTTAGGAGATGGTGAATAGTATGGCGGTGGTGGTGGAGAGCTGTAGACATATGGTGGTGGGGGAGACTTGTATTCAACTTTAGGAGATGGTGAGTAGTATGGTGGTGGTGGAGAACTGTACACATACGGTGGTGGAGGAGATTTGTACTCAACCTTAGGGGAAGGTGAATAGTAAGGTGGTGGAGGGGAGCTGTAAACATATGGTGGTGGAGGAGACTTGTACTCAACTTTAGGAGCGGGTGAGTAGTATGGGGGTGGTGGGGAGCTGTAAACATATGGTGGTGGAGGAGACTTGTAATCTACCTTAGGAGACGGTGAGTAATATGGTGGAGGTGGTGGAGAGCTGTAAACATACGGTGGTGGAGGAGACTTGTAGTAAACCTTAGGGGAAGGTGAGTAGTATGGTGGTGGTGGTGAGTTGTAGACATAGGGTGGTGGAGGAGACTTGTACTCTACCTTTGGAGATGGTGAGTAGTACGGTGGTGGTGGTGGTGAACTGTAAACATATGGTGGTGGGGGAGACTTGTAATATACCTTAGGGGAAGGGGAATAGTATGGTGGAGGTGGAGAACTGTAAACATACGGTGGTGGAGGAGACTTGTAGTATACTTTAGGGGATGGAGAATAGTATGGTGGTGGTGGAGAATTGTAGACGTATGGTGGTGGAGGAGATTTGTATACTATCTTTGGTGAAGGAGCATAGCATGGGGGAGGTGGTGGACAGACACATACATGTGGGTATGGTGGCGATTTGTATAGAGCTTTAGGGGAAGGTGAATAGTATGGTGGTGGTGGTGACTTGTAGTATACCTTAGGGGAAGGAGAGTAGTATGGTGGTGGTGGAGAACTGTACACATATGGTGGTGGAGGGGACTTGTAATGTACCTTAGGAGAAGGTGAGTAGTATGGTGGAGGAGGAGAACTGTAGACATATGGTGGGGGTGGAGATTTGTATTCAACCTTAGGAGATGGGGAGTAGTAAGGTGGTGGTGGAGAACTGTAGACATATGGTGGTGGAGGAGACTTGTAGTATACCTTAGGAGAAGGTGAATAGTATGGCGGAGGAGGAGAACTGTAGACATATGGTGGTGGTGGAGATTTGTATACAACCTTAGGAGATGGGGAATAATAAGGTGGTGGTGGGGAGCTGTAGACATATGGTGGTGGAGGGGACTTGTAGTTTACCATAGGAGAAGGTGAATAATATGGTGGAGGAGGAGAACTGTAGACATATGGTGGTGGTGGAGATTTGTATACAACCTTAGGAGATGGGGAGTAGTAAGGAGGTGGTGGAGAACTGTAGACATATGGTGGTGGAGGGGACTTGTACTCAACCTTAGGTGATGGAGAGTAGTATGGAGGTGGTGGTGGAGAATTGTAGACATATGGTGGTGGAGGGGACTTGTACTCAACCTTAGGGGATGGTGAGTAGTAAGGTGGTGGTGGTGGGGAGGAATAGACATATGGTGGTGGAGGAGACTTGTACTCAACTTTAGGGGATGGTGAGTAGTATGGTGGTGGTGGTGGGGAACTGTAGACGTATGGTGGTGGAGGAGATTTGTAGTTTACCTTAGGGGATGGTGAGTAATGTGGTGGTGGTGGGGAACTATAGACATATGGTGGTGGAGGAGACTTGTAGTCTACCTTTGGTGATGGGGAGTAGTACGGAGGTGGTGGTGGAGAACTATAAACATATGGTGGTGGAGGGGACTTGTACTCAACCTTAGGTGATGGTGAGTAGTATGGTGGTGGTGGTGGGGAACTGTAGACATATGGTGGTGGAGGTGACTTGTAGTCAACTTTAGGAGATGGTGAGTAGTATGGTGGTGGTGGAGAATTGTAAACATATGGTGGAGGAGGAGATTTGTACTCAACTTTTGGAGATGGTGAATAGGTTGGTGGTGGTGGAGAACTGTAGACGTATGGTGGAGGAGGAGATTTGTACTCAACCTTTGGAGATGGTGAATAGGTTGGTGGTGGTGGAGAACTGTAAATATATGGTGGAGGAGGAGATTTGTACTCGACCTTTGGAGATGGTGAATAAGTTGGTGGTGGTGGAGAACTGTAGACATATGGTGGTGGAGGAGATTCGACCTTTGGAGATGGTGAATAAGTTGGTGGTGGTGGAGAATTGTAAACATATGGTGGTGGAGGAGACTTATAATCAACCTTTGGTGATGGAGAATAGTATGGTGATGGTGGTGGAGAATTGTGGAGATATGGTAGCGGAGGAGTATTGTATTCTACCTTTGGAGCTGGTGAATATGATGGGAGTGGTGGCAAGCTAGGCGTGTATGGTTCATATGCAGCAACCATTGTTGCCATGATGATAACACCTAGAGCGTAAATGAGATGGGCTGAAGGCCCCATCCTAGAAGAATATCGCATTGTGATTTTCCTTTTCTCTACCAACGCTTAATTACGTTGGTTAGTTTTTCTTGGTTTGGTTTGTGTTGTAAGAAATAGGGTCATGGGTTTATATAGCAAAACTTTTCTCTAGATCCAGCACTACAATTCTTTTTCCCCTGTTTTGGACTGCATCCAACTAAATCGTGGAGGCATGTCTACACGATACTATTATGAATTTATGAGACGTGCTGGAACGTTTTATGAACGTCAACGATCCACCTTCCATTCTTTAATCATATGTTCAAGAAATTTATATCATAGATGCATCATTTTGTTCATTGAGTTAGTGTGTTTATTTTATACGTATTTTTACAACTCAGTTTTTTGTACTTTTAGTTTTAGTAGCTTATTTTTTTTTATATATACTTAACTGCACATAATTAAGAATTATCATTGGTTTTTAATGATTGATGATAATTAACCCGCTTGCATCCCAGGTTCGTATCTCATTCGATACACATGTGTTTGATCATCTTTGTATAATAATAATTAACCCGTTTTGTGCTCGGTTGTAAGAAATTCACGGATTGTAAAAAGTTAACGACTGTAGTTTTTACTCGGCTACAAAATTATGAAATGTAGGATATGTGGATCTGTTTCAGCTGAACTCCTTTGGGCCGCATATGTTAACTCAGGCCCAGTTACTTCACTTAAGCCCGTCTTCAGCCTAACGTCTATATTAGGTCGTCGTCATCTTTAATCGCGTTGACCGCTCTGCAACAGAAAGGAGAAGTCTGTTACAAGAGGAGAGATACAGAGAGAGAGGATAAGATTCAGAAGCTTAGCTCAAGTCGGCGATACATCGGAGTAGTCGCAGTCAGCTTAGTAGATATCAAGGCGGTCCTCTAGAGTCTGTAGTCTTGTGAGTTTTTAGGTGTGTTCTTTGTAACACAGGTCAAGTCGCTGAAGAATGCGTCTTTGTAACTAAAGATATAGTGAATGCCGTTGAAGGATACCGATCCTTCTCCAGGAGAGTAGCGGTTGCGAACTCCTGGGTGACCAAGTTGCGTGTTGAGTTGTGTTTGATCGCTTATAACCTGCAAGATAATCCGTCGATTAGAGTTAGTGCGAGTCAGTTTTCTCAACAAGTGGTATCAGAGCGCCAGGGCTCGCGCAAGAAGAAAGAAGTTTAAGGTTCTTATCTGCTGGGTCACGACTGTTGCGTTCTGCGATCAGATTCTGTGTAAATCGTCTGATTCATCTAAGAGATTGTTGCTCCGTCTAAAGTCAGTCCAATGGAACCGACACTTGGAAGATTCGAGATGGACAAGTTTGATGGAAAAGGGGATTTTGGTATGTGGAAGTACAAGCTCCTGGGTCAGCTGGAAATTCAAGGTTTAGCATCAGTTCTTGATGAAAATGCCACTCTGTATAAAGATTCAGAGAAAAAGGAGAAAGGGGCAGAACGAGTAATCGATCCTATAGAGATTGCAAAAGACACGAGGGTCAAGAATCTCCTCGGTGCATGCCTAAGTGATATGATATTACGAAAGGTAATGAAAGAATCTACAGCTTATGGCATGTGGAAAGCTTTAGAAAGAGACTACCAGCAGAAGTCACTACCGAATAGAATCTACCTGAAACAACAGTTTGCAGGTTTCAAGATGGATGAGGGCAGAAGTATAGAAGAGAACCTGGACATCTTCTTAAAACTGATAGCAGATCTAGAGACAGGAATCAAAGATCAAATGGCAGGTTTTCTAAGGGCAGATCAAAATCCAGAGACTACAAATCCAAGTCGAGACCAAGGTTCAATCGAAACAACAAAAGTGAGTGCTTCATATGCGGAAAGAATGATCATTGGAAAAGAGAATGTCCACAGAGAACTAGCAACAAACCCGAGGTATCAGCTAACATAGCAAGTGAACCTACACAGCCATTAATTCTCACAGCAAGCATCTACAACAAGAAGGATGCATGGATTCTAGATTCAGGGTGCACGTTTCACATTACTCCTAACAGGGATGTCATGTTTGACTTAGAAGAAATTGACGGTGGAAAGGTCTTGATGGCAAACGACACACAGTGTGAGATTAAAGGCATTGGAAAAATTAGGATCAGAAACCCCGATGGGACAGTTGTGATTCTTACAGAAGTGAGATATATGCCAGACGTGGGAAGGAACCTGATATCCTACGGTATGCTTGAACAAGCTGGATGCAAATACGAAGGAGAAGACTATGTGATTACCTTCTACAAATCAGGGAGAAAGGTGTTGTCTGGAAAATATAATAATGGCCTATACTACCTACAAGGTGAAGTAGAGAAAGCTGAAGTTAACTTCACCAAGTCCGATGAAGTCAAGACAACTTTGTGGCACTCTAGGCTCGGCCACATGAGCTCCAAAAACATGGAAATCTTAGTCAAGGATGGCTACCTGAAAAGAAACGAGATTGGGGAACTAGGTTTCTGCGAAGACTGTGTGCTAGGCAAGTCACACAAACAAAGTTTCCAACCTGCAAAACACACAACCAAGAGGATATTAGAATATGTTCATTCAGATTTATGGGGTTCACCAGCAACTCCGGAGAGTCTTGGTGGATGCAGGTACTTTATAAGCTTCATCGACGACTATTCTAAGAAGGTTTGGGTATATTTCCTAAGAACAAAAGACGAAGCGTTTCAAAAGTTTAAGGAGTGGAAAGAGACTGTCGAACAGCATACAGGAAAGAAGATTAAATGCCTACGAACAGACAACGGGCTGGAATTTTGCAATACCAAGTTTGATGAGCTGTGTCAGAAATCAGGAATTAAGAGGCATCGCACTTGCACATACACTCCACAACAGAATGGTGTGTCAGAGAGGATGAATCGCACAATTATGGACAGAGTAAAAAGTATGCTTTCAGAAACAGGACTCGGTCAGGAATTTTGGGCAGAAGCTACATCTACTGCGGTTTATCTGATTAACAGAACTCCTAATTCTACCCTTGAGTTCAAACTACCAGAAGAAGTTTGGTCAGGACACAAACCGGATCTTACTCAGCTTAAGAGATTCGGCTGCACAGCATATGTTCACACCGTACAGGAGAAGTTAAGCCCTAGAGCCATAAAAGGAATTTTCTTGGGATATCCGTTTGGTGTGAAAGGATACAGAGTATGGGTTGCAGAAGAAGGAAAGTGTGCTACAAGCAGAAATGTGGTCTTCAAGGAGAATGAGGTATACAAGGATACCCTAAAAGGGAAAGAGCATGTAGGTACAGAACAACATCAAAAAGGGCACAAAAAGGATGGAAGGCGGGTCACCTTCAGTGATGACTTGATTCAAGGACCCACTCCACTCGGATATGAAAGAGGAGAAAGCTCACATCAAGGTGGAGCTAACGCAGAACAAGTCAGAGCTGGTATCTCAGAGGAATCAGAAAGCTCAGAAAGATCAGACAGTTCAGATGAGTCGGAAGAGCTAACTTTTCGAGAAGAATCAGAACATGAGACGTCAACTCAGTCATTCAGTGAGTATCTGTTAGCTAGAGACAGAGATAGGAGACAAAACATTCGACCACCGTCGAGATATGAGGATGCTAATTTAGTAGCATATGCCCTATCAGCAGCTGATGATCTAGAAGTAGATGAACCACAGAATTTTGGAGAAGCTAAGAGAAGCAACAAGTGGAAATTCTGGAACAATGCAGCAAATGAGGAGTTTGAATCACTTGCGAAAAATCACACATGGAACCTTGTTGATAGACCAGATAAACAGAAGTTGGTTGGATGCAAATGGATTTTTAAGCTAAAACCAGGTATCCCAGGTGTTGAAGAGCCTCGCTACAAAGCGAGATTGGTGGCTAAAGGTTTTTCACAGAAAGAAGGGGTGGATTATAACGAGATATTCTCACCAGTGGTCAAACATGTCTCTATACGAATCATGCTTTCAGTAGTTGTTAATCGGGACTATGAGCTAGAACAACTGGACGTGAAGACAGCCTTCCTACATGGAAACCTAGAAGAAAGAATTCTAATGGAGCAGCCAGAAGGGTTCATAAAGAAAGGAGAGGAAGACAAAGTGTGCCTACTAAGGAAATCACTTTATGGACTGAAACAGTCTCCAAGACAGTGGAACTTAAGATTTGACAGCTTCATGAAGTCAGAGAAATTTGAAAGAAGTGAGTACGACCAGTGTGTTTACATGAGGAATGTTAAAACTGATAAGGAGATCTACCTGCTGTTATACGTTGATGATATGCTAATTGCTTCTGGAAATATGACTGAGATTCAGAAAGTGAAAGATAGCCTAAACAGAGAGTTTGAGATGAAGGACATGGGAAAGGCTTCTCGCATTTTAGGAATGGACATCATTAGAGACAGAAAGAAAGGTACTCTGATTCTCTCACAAGAAAGCTATATAGAGAAGGTGCTTAAGAGTTTTGAAATGGCAGAAGCTAAAGCTGTTACAACCCCTATTGCTACACATTTCAAGCTCAAGAGCCTAAAGAAGCAGGAAAGAGCAATTGAGGCGCCACATATGGAAAATGTACCTTACACCAGTGCTGTAGGAAGCTTAATGTACGCTATGATTGGCTCCAGGCCTGATCTAGCACATGCTGTGGGAGTTATTAGCAGGTTCATGTCTCATCCTGGACGGGAGCACTGGGAAGCCGTCAAGTGGGTTCTTAAGTACCTAAGAGGAGCATCGAAGTTGAGTTTGGTATTCACTAAGAACTCAGAGTTTAGTATAGAAGGGTTCAGTGATTCAGACTACGCTACTGATTTGGACAAGAGAAGATCAGTTACAGGTTTCGTATTCAAGGTTTGGGGAAACACAGTCAGTTGGAGGTCTAATCTACAATCAGTTGTGGCCCTATCTACAACAGAGGCAGAGTATATGGCTCTCACATCAGCTACAAAGGAAGCAATATGGTTAAAAGGAATCTGTTCAGAACTAGGCTATGATACCGGGAGTGTAAAGATCCATTGTGATTCACAGAGTGCATTGACGCTTGCAAAGAACTCTGTGCATCACGAAAGGACTAAACACGTTGCTACTAAATATCATTTCATCAGGGATATAGTTGCAAAGGGGATCATTGTTCGCTACAAGGTTCACACAAGTAGGAATGCAGCTGATTTCCTAACAAAGGCATTACCTGGACCGAAGTTTCATCTGTGTTGCGACCTGGTGAACATCGCTTCAAGAAGTGGTGGCTCCGGGTACCTCAAAAGTGTCAAGGTAGGATCTCGCACAGCACAAAGCAAATGATCAGAAAGCTGTTGTGTTTGTCTGTGGCACTATTGATTGAATTGCAGGAATTCGAATTTGAGGAACTTTACCCGGAGTGGTGTAGAAGCCAGCTGTCTGGTTTCAGGTGGAGCGAGATCGGAAAGAGGTTGGTGCAAGAGTTTTTTGTATTGTCAGCATCAACGATTTTGGCATTCAAGATCAGAAAAAAAAAAAAGAAAAAAAAAAGGGGGGGTTGAAGGTGAAGTGTCTTCGGAGATGAAGTCGGAGTTCTGTCTGAAAAGGTGGAGTTTGTGGATCTGTTTCAGCTGAACTCCTTTGGGCCGCGTATGTTAACTCAGGCCCAGTTACTTCACTTAAGCCCGTCTTCAGCCTAACGTCTATATTAGGTCGTCGTCATCTTTAATCGCGTTGACCGCTCTGCAACAGAAAGGAGAAGTCTGTTACAAGAGGAGAGATACAGAGAGAGAGGATAAGATTCAGAAGCTTAGCTCAAGTCGGCAATACATCGGAGTAGTCGCAGTCAGCTTAGTAGATATCAAGGCGGTCCTCTAGAGTCTATAGTCTTGTGAGTTTTTAGGTGTGTTCTTTGTAACACAGGTCAAGTCGCTG
>OVBI01003060.1:0-14848 GCA_900406495.1 Sisymbrium altissimum
AATGAGTTATTATCACCAGAGGAGAGTTTCAGGATTGATTATTTCAACACATTCATTGATCAAGCTCTAGTTTCTCTTGAGTCCAGGTTTGAACAATTTCAAAAGTATGAACAAACTTTTGGGTTTTTGTTTGATTTAAAAAAACTAACATCAGCAAGTGATGATAGTTTGAAAGCATCATGTTTGGACCTGGAAGCTTCTTTAAAGAGTGGTATGCATTCAGACATAGTTGGTGATGATTTGTTTATGGAATTAAAAATTCTCCCAGAATCAATACCAATGGAAGTTCAGAAACCTATTGAAGTGCTTGATTTTTTGAAGAAGATGGAGGACTACTATGAAAACACACAAATTGCTTATCGCATATTGTTGACCATTCCAGTATCTGTTGCCACAGCTGAAAGAAGTTTTTCAAAGTTGAAGATGATAAAGAATTATCTGCGGTCTACCATGTCACAAGAGAGATTAAATGGATTGGCTTTGTTATCAATGGAGACAGTTATGATTGAAAGACTTGACTACATGAGTTTGATGAATGATTTTGTTGGAAAAAATGTAAAAAGAGTTATATTTCAACAATAATTATTTTTATGTTTTTTTATTTTTACAAACAGTTTATAGAATTTGAAATTTTTTATATGAAATTTTAATATATTTTTATATTATTGTTATTTTATAATTTTAAATAAAATTTATAAAAGAGCATAATTTTTATACCGACTTAGGACAGCAAAAATTGTTGCTCCAGCACTGAGAATACGCTCATGTCACTCATGTTGTAAACGTTGCTGATGATGAGTCCATGACGATGGTATCTATGATTATGCTTATGCACCAGAAACATAAGTGTGGTCCAAAGCGTAGATAATCGGTTCTTATTATGACTTTGTTCCTTAGGGCTATAATTCAAACATATTCTCATAGTAATTCGTTAAGGACTTGATTTCTCAACCTCTCTTTGATTTTTCTCTTGATGTCCAAGCTAAGTAAAAAAATTTCAAACCGAAGCAGGGACTTAAATGTTCAAAAGAACTTTAACAAATTAATAATATGATAAAAAAAAAATTAATAATATGACTCTGACTCTGTATATATTCTTTTGTAGTATTTTACGATAATAAAGTTCAAAATCTACGGTAACGCTCATAGTATATATATTTATAGCCTATGTACCTTACGTCTTGTTAAGTTGTTGAAGTATATACATAAAAATTCAAACAAAATAATCATGATTCTTAAAAAAAACAAACCATATATAGCAGATACGTAAAAAATCATGTTACTCAGGACTTAACAAAGCCTATTGCTGATCACGAAATTCAGGATATATATATTGCCGTAGCCTGTATGAATATCACAATTATAAGCAAGAAACATGTTTTTACTCCATCTTAAATTAGTAAGTTGTCAATAACTATATTGATCACATACAGTTGATTAATAATAATTCTAAAATCACTTCAAAACATTAGCTTTATGAGACATTTGGAATTGATTTAATTGGATTCTGTATATATAACTTATCCAGGGTACTTTGCTAATTTTATATTTTAAAATTTTACTTTCAAACGTTCAAAAGCATGCATGGGTAAATTTTCAAAATATTTAAAAGATTTGGAATACTAAAATCAAAGTTCCTATTAAAGTGATCCGCAAAGGATTTGTGCGTAGTAATCTAATATTTTATAAAGCACGGACACCTTTCACACCATTATGCCGCCACTACAAATAATATTCCCAAGAGCTAAAAAAGGCTAAACCTTTTCTCGCTTTATTGAAAATTATTCTATAAAAAGAATTCGCCAAGTGAGGACTGTGTGCCGGACGTGTCACTACAAATCCTATGTGTCAAGAGTTCACTCTGATTGGTAATTTAAACTGTGCCAGTCAACAATTTTTATCAAGAGGTCACACTCCTTTCTGAGGTCAGTCTATGACAGGAGCGCGTCTAACTTTTGTTCCCACCTATAAAGAGCCCCAATGATCTCTAGTTCTATCATCATATTTTCTGTGTGTTTGCATTTGCTTTAAAAATACCTTTACCCATTATTCAAAAAACGAAGTATGATTTCGGTCTCTGAATTTGTTCTCTGCATTGATGACAATGTCTATGGAACGTGCAGTGAAGGCGAACTCGTTAACTCTGATCAAGCATTTGAAGAAGGCCAATCGGTTTCTGTAGAAAATGGTGACAACGATGATGACATTATCTATGATTATGCTCCAGCAGCATGAAAGGATCGATCGTATATATGACACATGGTCTTGTACTTTATTTATTAAAGATTTAATGCCTAGCCGCCTAGGGCTTCTTTTATGCTAGTTGACTTACTACATTCACTATAAATCGTTGACTATTTTATTCGCTCGACTTCTCTTTGTCTCCACGTTATACAAATGAACGAAATAGTTCAAAGCAGATAATTTATTATTATAAGGTACATATGACGCCATTAATAAACTTCAGTTGAGATGGCGATGATCCTATCCTCGTTGGGATCAGTATTCCTAAAAATCACTTGACAATTTGCTAGAAAAAACATCCTCTCCTACGAAACAAACAAACATAAACAAACTAGCTAATGATTAAGTATATGAATTTATTATTCTTCAACCAGACCTGGTTTTAAGTGTTTATTATTCGATCAAGAAATTTTCGTACCCAATGTAGTTAATATTTCGGTGGTAAACCTTGTATATTTGACTTAACCGTGAAAAGAAAATATGTGACTCAATTGAGGTAAAATGTTTTCTTCTCTATATTTGACGGTTACCGGCTAGCATGATCCTTAATGCCAACATGGATTCAGCCACTTGGCTATGCAACAACAAAAGTATCAGGATTTATTTTTAGACTGGCTCTGCATAATTAGATTAATGGGAATGAGACAAAGAATCCAAAGCAGGAGAAGCATAGGCTTCCTATCTTCATTGTTAATGTGATCAGCCACTATATTAGGGAAAATGTCTTAAGTTTAGTTATCAGTAAATCAGCAATTGGTAGGAGTTGAGTTGAAAGTATACTTTTGTGCAAATTTTTTTTTAGCTGATTGGTTTTTTTAATTGGGTATGCAGCTAAAAAATTTCAAGACCGACTTATAAATTTCAACTAGCTGATCCAACTGCATTTAGAACATCCTTTACATAAGAAATAAGTAAAGGTTTATTTTCTATTTATTAGTCCGTGCTAAGTGTAAGTGACAAAACCCAGACAAAGTTAAAGCCCATTAAGAGGCCCAATCAAACTTCACAGAAGATGACAAAGAAAAAATTTACACTACAATAAAATAATCTCATCTCTGACCATAATTATGTATTAAAATGGTCACAAATGACTGTTTTTTATCATATTTTGACTAATGGAAAATAGTCAGAAATTGGTGGTCACAAATGAACCACTGTCATACTTTGGTCGAAAATTCTGACCAACAGACACGTGGTTGAAAATCGGTCAAACTTTACTGACCAGTATATATAGTCACTAATTTATGACCAAATTTATTTCGTTAGTAACTTCTGACCAAACAATTTCGTCACTATTTTGTGACCAAAGAATGATCATCTATATATAGGGAGAAAGTTTCTAAAGTAATTCTCAACCGATATATGGTCAGTAAATGGTCGATAATTTCTGACCGTTTTATTACCAAACAGTAACGGCTACACAACATTAGAAATTTGATCAGTAAATGGTCGATAATTTATGACCATATTGTAACCAAACTGTAACGGTTATACAATTGGTCAGTAGTTTACAACGGTTAGAAACTTGATCAGTAAATGGTCGATAATTTCTGACTGTTTTGCGACAAACTCGAACGACCTCGAAGTTGGCCAATGATTGGTCATCACTGTGCAACAGTTGTAAATTTAGGCAGTAAATAGTCAAAAATAGACGATTATGTTTTGACTAGTTTAAAATGGTTATGAATATATTTAAACGGGTATAAAATGGTTGGTAATTAGTCACAAAATTTTGACTAATTTATGTGTGGTCAGAAATTTTCTATTAATATGTAGCTATTATTTATCATCATCGAAATGTGGTCGGTATTTTCTGACCATATTTTGACCAACACCAAACGGCTGTATTATTGTCGATAATCGGTCATAAAATTTTGACCGAACTATATTAGTCGCAGAAAATTGACTATATTTCGACTACTTTCTCATCTAGTTAGGAATTGGTCATTATTTTTTGACAAATTTTCAACAAAAATGTTTAGTCAGGTCCATTTTTTTACTGTAGGCAATTCTGATCATAATATGGTTGCAATGTGGTCAGAAACATTATCGACCATCTCTTTGGTCATATTTTTGTCAGCAAAAAATTGTTTTCTTGTAGTGCTCCAGAGAAAAAAGA
This sequence comes from Sisymbrium altissimum, assembly GCA_900406495.1. NCBI lineage: Eukaryota > Viridiplantae > Streptophyta > Magnoliopsida > Brassicales > Brassicaceae > Sisymbrium > Sisymbrium altissimum. Next base: position 4,364 of record OVBI01003060.1, read on the forward strand.
CGTTAGTACGGTAAAGGGGAATGCCTGCAACCACAACAAATTTGATCCCTAAATAACATTAAACGATGACTTATCCTTAATTAGCTGTATCTAGATCCTTCTTTCTTGTCTTTAAAAACTCTCGTAAACCTATTGTAAACATTAATAGGTATTGAAGCTCACACCAAAAAGCCCGTGTTATGATCCAACAAGAAGTGTAACTATATATGCAGTTAAGTGATAGTATCTTGTAACCTTGGGTGCCGTTAGTTGCAGCCATTTTCGAACTTTGTTTATGAAATCAATCAAATTCTTTTAGCTCTTAAAGACAAGCTTAAGTTCTTTCATTCTCTTTCATATCTCAATCTCTCTCAATCAAGCTCTTATGAGCTCACAAACACTTCTAGTTTAGCTTATCTAACATGGTATCAGAGCTTCAGTCGGTTCATTGGGATTCATGGGTTTATCTTCTCACCAGCTTCTAGCCTTCAGCTTCCATTCACTAAGACAGTTCAAGCCACCATCAATCATCCATCATCAGTTCATACAGACAGCTTCTCCAACAAGCTCAAAGCTTCTTCCTTTTCAACAAGCCATCGAGATTCAAAGAAAGGAGCTGACTTCTTGCGGTTTTAAGCTGATGGTTTTCATGAAGATGACTGCTTCACATCCTCATCTCCACTACAAAAAGCTTATGGTCTGAAATCAAAGCTTCTTCCTTATGCTACATAACGGTAACAACACAAAAAATCATTTCCATTTAAAGAAACAGAAAAGAAGAGGTATTGTTTGCTAGTTTGAGCTGCTAGTTGCGGTTCTGTGTTGCTATATGTGGAACTCTAGAAGCTGATTATCTAGACTATTTTTGGGTTTGCTAAAGCTGAGTTTAGGTTACAAGTTCAAGATATGCAAAGTGCACATGAGCTGTTTGTTAAACTGACATTGAGGAAAGCAGAATGTTATGAGTCTCAGTAGCTTAGGCCGAGTCCTTTTGCTAGTTGATGGTGCAGCAAAACCAAGAATTGTGTGAGGAACAATGGTTCATATACTCTGAGGAACTATATTAAAACTTACCTCAGTATAAAGATACTTCTAAGGAGTATGATATATCTCCAAGTATAGGTCAAAAGATTCATTTTGGTTCTGAAATCACATGTCTTCCATCTCCATGGCGAATAGGAAATCAGTATACATCTTTCTGCTACATCACTTCTATTTGCGACATCAAACTTGGCTCAGTTTCTTCTTTCACCATCCGATACCAAGTTTGTAGAGAGTATTGAAGCTCACACCAAAAAACCCATGTTATAATCCAAAAAAAAGTATAACTAAGTTATTTCTACAGTATATGTATATATGTAGTTAAGTGATAGTAATTTGTAACCTTTGCTGCCTTTAAGTGTAACCACTTTTAAACATTATTTATGAAATCAATCAAATCCTTTTAGCTCTTAAAGACAAGCTTAAGTTCTTTCCTTCTCTTTACTTCTTTTTTCCATTAATAAAACTCTATGAGATATTAATCTTTCCATAAAACTATTATGAATTCACAAACACTTCTAATTTAGCTTAACTAACACTAAATCCCAGTTACCTTGAAGATATTTACAAAATTTACCGGCCAAAAGTTTTGTGTCAACATTTTAATTAATCTAAATGGAAAAGGATAAGTAAAGTAATCTCGAATTGGCCTTAATTTGGTTTTCGGTTTGGAGCCATTAGAGATCGTGTTATATGTAAACTTTTCACGTAGCTAATGTCGATAATACGCAGACATATATACTATTGGGCTTTTACACCATTATGTTGCCACTAAAATAATATTCCCATGGGATAACAAGGCTAAACCCTTTTTCTGTTCCAATTTTTTTCTTCTGATTTTAAAAGAATATTCCATTAATAAAAGGACTAATTAAAACACTAATATTCTATAAATAAAATGACCAATAAGAAATGCAAATTAACCTGTATGTGTCGCGGACGTGTCATTATAAACCCCATGTGGCCATGTGTCAAAAAGTTATTCCCAGTCTATATTGTGCCACTCCACAATTTTGAACAGCATGTCACACTCCTTGCTGAGGTCAGTAGAAGACAGAAACGAGTCGAAACTCTCAATCGACTTTTATTTCACCTATAAAAATTCCAACGATCTCCCCCGTTCCACTATCATATTCACATCACTCTTTTGTGTTTTGCATTTGCTCTTCGACGTTATTAATTTAGCATTTCCTTTGTCCATTATCCAAAGAAAGAACTAGATATGTTTTCTGTCTCCGAATTAGTCCTCTGCATATGTGACAACGTCTATGGAGGCGACATTGCTAACAACGATGAAGCATTTCAGTATGCTCAAGCTGCTTTTTTAGAAAACGGTGACGACGACGATGACATTATCTATGATTATGCTCCAGCAGCATGAATGGATCATATCTTTGTTAGGCCAAAGCGTAGATAATCGGGTTCTAGGCTTGAACCAAGATTTTGTACCCCTTCTAGTAATAATTTGCCCTAGGGCTTATTTTCTGTTAGTCGAGTTTACCCTTTAAATCCAGGAACGTTTGATTCTCTGAACGTCTCTTTGTCCCACGAATAGAATGGAACAAAATATTTCGAATCAGATCATGTATTTTTACTTGCTAGACATATATAACACATGGACACCGTGATTTCCACTATTTGACTTCTATACATGTACACTCGATCCGTATTTTACTCACGATTAGTTCTTGGATTACATTATCCACCAAAAATCCTCTCTTTCGTAACAAACAATCGGAAACAAACTAGCTAACGATAATGTATATGAATTCTCTCGTTGGTCTTATGAACAATATATTGAGTGATGAGTTTAAAATGGGATGAAATTATATTCGCACATAAAAATGTATGTATATTTATGTAGAGATTGAAATAACCTAATTGTCCAACTATTAGAGCCACGTTAACCACAAATACGAATTTTTTAAAAAAATATGCAAAATATGTCGTTGATATTCGTTCTTTTTAAAATTTCTGTTAACCGTCTGTACAATAATCATGATTCGTGAGCAGAACTAATTTTCAATAATCCTTCCAGAATTTATCAAAATATATTTTCTCGTCCAAACATTCCTTCCAAGTTCGTTTAAGGATAATACAGATGACACTTTTTTTTTTTTGCATTATACCCTTAATTTGTGATGTCTATCATTTCTATCTATGTAAGAATGTACAAATGGTTAAATTTGGTTGACTAGATGATAATAATGGGATAAACTAGAGATCAGCCTTGACCGTTTTATAAGAAACGAGTATCATTTAATTAAGACGTCCACAGTTTATACTAAACTGTATTTAAAACCAAAGAAAAATGACTCGGATGCTGCGACTTCAAATTATATTGAACTTCTTCACCACTGAACCAACATAAACAATTTTTTGTATAGTTAGGCAGCTGTACGACATTTATCGACAAACTTATTAGAAGTTCATATCTGCTATCGTTAGTTAATTTGTTAAGAAGCAGAGGATTTTCAGTGTGCCAAACAATCCTAAGAAATGATTGTGGATTTTTGGAACACCTATACGAACAAGAATAGAACCATTTCAGTGACATTTTGAAACTCAATAAAGGTCCTATATATAATATCTCATTATCTGCTTTGATCTATTTCATTCAGTTATAAAATGGGATAAAAAGTAAGGTTGAAAGAATAAAATATTCGACTAGTGAAAGTGTTAAGTCGAGGAACACAAACTAAACCCTAGGACATCAAATCACTAATAGTAGAAGTGCAAAATCATGGTTCATATATAACGTCATTGGCTTAACAAAGATATGAACCATTCATGCTGCTGGAGCGTAATCATATATAACGTCATCATCGTTGTCACCGTTTTCCACACAGGCAGCTTGAGCATATTCAAATGCTTGATCATTGTTAGCCATGATGCCTCCAACGCCCATTTCATAGATATTATTGTTAGATGTACAGAGAAAAAAATCACAGAGAGAAATCATATTTCTTTTGTTGTTACTTGTTAGTATAATGGACAAAGAAAACGCTATATAAAGCGTCGAGCAAATGCAAAACACAGAAGATTTTTGAGTTTGACGAGGGAATGAGAGATCGTTGGATATTTTAATTATAGGTGGGAACAAAAGTCGATGAAAGTTTGGACTCGTTTCCGTCTTCTACTGACCTCACCAAGGAGTGTGACATGCTCGTAAAAATCGTGGAATCCCACAGTATAGATTACGAAAAGCTATTAACTTTTTGACAGTTGTGATTTATAGTGACACGTCTGCATGACACATATTGGTAATTGGTCTACATTTCTTATTCTTTTCAAAGCAGGAAAGCAAAAGAAATAATATATAAATAAAAATAAAATCTCACCATTGGAATATTATTTGTAGTGGCTACATAATAATCTATATGTTTTTTTAATGGAAAAAAAAATATGTCTGTCTTTAGTAGATTTTAAATGTACCACATACTAAAAGTTTAAGTGATTGCAGTTAATTTTTTTAGTATCTCTAAATGTTTTCTTTTTCAACCATATATCTCCCAAATTTATTATTCATAATTGTAATATTGATATGATATTATATTGAATAGGATAATCATGATTATTTTTTAATCATGTGAGAAAGACTAGAGAGGAGTTTTCGACCTGTTCAGCATTTGAGATGGGTTGTGTGAAGCTGATGAACATGACGCAACCGAACTTTTTTCATCTGAACTGTCTGGATTCATGCGAAAGGTGAAGTTTGTTTTCTTCTTTTTCAAATACTTGATTGCTCAATTATCAGCTTAAAGTTTTATGTGCTCGCTCATCTAACTCGTACACGTGATTGTAAGTAACTAAGCATATTTACTCTAGATTCATTCGTCAAATCCCGCTCGATCTTCTTATTTGCATTAGATAACCCGTGGCGAAAACAAATTACTAAAAGAAATGGCCGTCAAAAACATAAGTAAAACAATAATTGTTATGTATGGAGGACCGTATGCTCGTTATGAATATTTAATATGTGGAAAAGCAAAATACATTAAAGTTTGGGGTAAAAGTAACGCCCAAAAAAGGAGTTATGCGTTTCTGGTGTAATTATTGTTTTGTGGAGGGCATGTGAATGAAATAATGGTGGTCATAGATTTAAAGCTTTATATGCTGTCCAAAAAGAAGAAAAAGATATACAATACAGAATCCAAATACATTGAAGAAGTAAGCCATTGACAAACATACTTTAAGCTTCTTGGGGATGTTTTGAAGTTCTTCGAGGAATATAAATATTAACTAAGATATTGTAGGTATGTTTCTCTTAATTATTCAATATACCAATTTTCAAATTCTGGAAGACTCAGGTGAGTAAGGTAGATTTTTTAAATTTTACACGTATTTTATTGGTGGGTAATGGATTTTCTTTGCGTATCATGATAACGTTAGTTTGGTATCATGTCTTTAGTTCCTCTGTCACCACCATATATTATGCTTCAAGTCAGATTTGAATCTTGTTTTAACAAATTCGACTATGAATTACTTTGACAGATGAATTCGTATTATGTTAACACAGAAATATAAAAGTAATTTATTCATTAAACCCTGTTTGTCGTAACTCATTAGAGGATTATCGAATCAAGATTTGGTCATAATACTTCATTTATTTAATTGTTCATGATCAGATAAGAAACAGTAAAAGGTGTTTGCGTGCATTGAAAAGAATCCAAGTGATGTTAGATAGACTGTCACTGTGCAGCTCACAAATGTCTTTAAAACCTAAAACGCCCATAATCATCCAAACAGATTTCAACGCATTTCACTCATTAGTGATCTTTTAGAGAGAGTTTTTGCAGCTAACGATGGTATTCTGCTGCACCGACGACGTGACCATAGGATTGAGAGATGCTTTCAATTATTGTTACAAATGCAAAGGCAGAAAAGTTACCCTTTCAGATCAAGAAGACAATGACGAGAAGCTTATCGGGGATTTCCACTACGACCATGAAGTATATAAACTAGAAAAAAACCTATTGACTTTGCCTTTTCTGTTTCACTTTCAAACCTTTATTTCTGATTGTACGTGTTTGGTATCAGATTGTTGTTTTCCAGATCAAAAGTCGGGCGATGGAGAAACTAAGGCAGAAGCCAAAGATAGACATGGGGAGAATAACTTGTCAATCCATAAAGGAATGTAACAACGAAATGGAAGAAGAACTAGAGTTTTGTTCGGTGGGAAGCAGTTTTTCGGAATGTTGTCAGAGTGAATTGAGTATAGAAGGATATATGACGGCGAAAACTGAGTTCTCGAGGAGTTCGAGCTTGAAAGGTGTAGAGTTGGAGAATCAATGGAAGATGTATTACTTGAATGAAATAAGGAAAGGATCAGTGATTCAAGAGCTGTGTCATTGCCAAGGATGGCCATTTGGTTTAGGAAGAAAAGCTGCTTTGCTTCCACCGCTCCCTAAGTCTCCTACAGAGTCTTGGTCATGGAGGAAACCAAACAGAGTTGCTCCAATTCCTTTTATTTGATCAAAAGGCAGCTCAAAATGTTGAATCGCAAACAGTTATATCATTAAAGAAACTCTAATGTAAGGAAACAGAACAAAAATTTGTTGAAGCTGTGAATTTATTTTTTCAATTGGTGTTGTTAAGCTCTAACTTTGAAAAGCTTCGTTTTGATGGAAACAGTGAACACAAAAAACTCACCTTATATATGTCTTTGGTCAAGTTATTGACCTTATTATGTGTTAAAGACACAATAACGCAATAACAAACATATAAAAAGTTTTGCATTTAAGATCTTCTCTTCCTGTTTTATGCCCTTTGCTCCACGTAAGACCCCGAGAGTCCTGAGGTTCCAAGAACGGTAACCTACAAAAGATATCAAATCAACGCGTAAGAGAAAGATAAGATTTGTCCTTTTTCCAATGCTTGTAGGTTGACAAACAGACAAAGAAAGATAGAAAGTGGACGACTTGTCGATAACTATGCTACTCATGCTTGAATTCGGAAGTTATAGCTTATATGTTGATGTGAGAGTGAGAGATGCACATTGCAAATTCTATCACCGGAGGACAAAATTTATAAGAGGAGATAAGAATAATAGAATCAAGTGAAAGATCCAAATTTATTTATTTACCTTTCCCCATTCTGAACCAAGTCCGCTGCATCTCATCTTCAAGTGGATCATCTTTGTACCCAACTCCATCTCAACCTTCTTCTTCAAGTAGACCTCTTCAGGTCCAAACGCATCTAGGTACTCAGCATACCTCTGATAAGCGATAAGCAGCGCTTTGGTTATCTCTTCTGGTAAGGTCCTCACATTCTGTAACAAAAGACAATAATCAAACATCAAAACAACCTGAAATGAAAAAGAAACAAAAAAAAGTGGTTGGTGAGGCAATAACAACAAACCTCTCCACTCATTCCAATACTATCATCGATTTCCATCTTTAGGGAAGTGAGAATCCCAGCAAATTCCTCAACAGCTTCAGCTGCTCGGAACACATTCGTTAAGGCTTCTTGCCCTGCCTTGTCATCTGAGTTTTTCGAAACTGCGCTTTTGGCGTCAGTAACAACAGCAGAAGGTAGCGCTGCCCAATCTGCAGCCATCAATTCTTTGAAAGCATTCTGAACATCACTGTCTTTGATTTCAGGCATGTGAGACACATCTTCGCTAAAGTAGCGTACTCGTCCAATATCCATTGCGCGAGGATACCGACATTCTGCAATTATCTCACCATCAAACACGTCAAATACAAAACGAGTACACAAGGAAAGTCTTCCCAAAAAAAATATATACAGTATATAGCTATAGCTTAAACGAGTTTTCATCTCTGCTGACCATTTTTTAACAGCAAGCACGTTAAATACAAAGCCAGCGCACGATTAGACCTCAAAGACTTCAAAACGAAAGACCTATAGTTTTCAAAGGTAAAGTCTAAAAAGACCTCTCGTCTTTGCACATTATTTTTTCACCATGAAAATCAATCACAAAGCATATGCACGATTAGACCTCAGCAAAAGACCTATAACTTTCAAACTTCAAAGGTAACTTTTAAACGAACTCTCCTCTTTGCAACCACTTTCTCACTACGAAGCACTTCCAATAGAAAGAGCAAGTCGGCCTTAGAGGATTCGCAATAAAAGAGCTTTACGTTTCAAAGGTAAATATACATCGAACTCTGAAAATTTAGGCAATACTGTTGCAAACACTAGCCAAATCAATCTCTAAGGATACCGACAATCTGCATTCTCTCATCATCAGAGTGCACACACAAGGAAAGTCATCTTTGCTGACCATTTTTCAACAGCAAGTGCGTTAAATACAAAAAACGGACGCAGGATTTGACATCAAAGACTTCAAAACGAAAGAGCTATAGTTTTCAAAGATAAAGTTTGAAACAAACTATCTTCTTTGCACACCAATATTTTCAACGTGAATCAATCAATCACAACGAGATTAGACCTTAAAAGGCATTGCAAACAAAAGATCTATAGCTTTCAAATGTAAACTTTAACACGAACTCTCATCTTTGAACACACAAATTTTCACTACGAAGGACGTCAAATACAAAGAGCAAGTCGACGATTAAAACGAACTCTCGTCTTTTCACACTATTTTTTTCACCGTGAATCAAATCAATCACAAAGCGCATGCACGATTAGACCTCAACGGCACTGCAAAAAAAAGATCTATAGCTTTCAAATGTAAATTTAAAACGAACTATCGTCTTTACACACCATTTTTGCACGTACACACCTCGAAGTATTCTCCAATACTATTGCCAAATCAGTCTCTAGAGGAGAATCGCAACAAAATTAAAGAACAATGAAACAAAACGAACCTAGAAGTTATGATCCTCGCATCGAAGAAACAACACCTAATCAAACCTATCTAGAAACTGAATTCGTCGTCGATCTTCCTAGAGATCAACACAATAAACTTATAGATTCCACCAAAAAAACTAAGTAGACAATAAAGAAACAAAGAGGTAGCGATTAGAGTTTAATATACCGGAAGGAGTTCGATTTGAAGGAAAGGAAGAAACAGCGAAGAATCCTCGCGTGGAGAGGAAACGATTGCGAAATATCTGACTAGGAGCGGCGGATCTTGATGATCGGAGTGTAGCGACGGAGGCCGCCGCAGCGGTACGGCAGAGGGATCTCAGAAGTGTCATCTTCTTTAGATTGTTTCGGTTTGTTTCTCTCTCAATCTGAATGCTAAAGCTCTTTCAATATTTCAGAATTCCGATGATGGTGATTGTGGTGACAACGTTTTCGAGTGTAGTAGGTGGTTTGGGCCGTGATGTAGGTTATCTCTGGCCCATGTTAGCCCATTTTAGCCCAGTTTGATGAAATTTCTGTATTTGTTCGCAATTATGGTCGGGCTGTGATGGATAGTAACTGCAGGCCGAATCAAAAATAATGAAGAGATCTTTGGGCCATGAATAGTTGTAGTTTTTAATTAGGTTTTTGGATTTTGTTTTCGTTCAAAAATTTTTGGTCATGAGAACGAAAAAGTTTAGGAGAAACCAATTTTTATGTCTTTTGTTCTTTTTTAAAAAAAAATAAACAAGAAAAATGAGATAAACCAATAGAATTTACTTTTTATAAAGGAAATTTTTTGAAAGGTTCTCAAAACATCCACATTAGCAACAAAACAAAAAATGATAGAAATAATCACTCAATCAAAACCTTTAGATTTTGGATTATTGGGAATTTGGGATCAATTGAGTTCAGATTCAAGAAAATTATTTTCTAACAGTTTTTGTCAAAAGACTTATCATTTTTAACAAATATTTTTAACTTTGTTATCATTTTCTCATGCATCAATATATAACTTAATACTATTTTATGTCTTATAAGATACATTAAAAGAAAACTCATTTCAATTTTTATCAAAATTTCTGAAGATTCCAATGTAATATTTAGAATAAATTTGGGATGATTTTTGAATAATAATTGTAATTTATACAATAATTTGTTTTTAGTTTAATTAAAATTTTCATCTATTTATCGGGATGAAGAATTGTACTGGCAGCAAAAAAGTAGGAATTTATGGCATACGTCTGGAGACCGTAACACAAAATTTTATCATGCGGTAACAAAACAGCGGAGGATACAGAATAGGATTACTGGGCTTCACAATGAGGAAGGAGTATGGGTGGCAAAAGAACATGAAGTTGAGGCTGTAGCGGTTAATTATTTTGAGGAACTGTTTAAAACAACGCTCCCAACAGATCTTGAACACTTTCTATAGGAAATTCCTGAATCAATTACGGAACAAATGAATAACAGGCTTATTGCATTGGCTACGGAAGAGGAGGTCCGACAGGTCCTGTTTATGATGCATCCAGAAAAGGCTCCCGGTCCCGATGGAATGACTGCACTTTTCTTCCAACAAGCATGGCCAACAATTAAACAGGATCTACTGATATTGGTGAATGATTTTATACGGACGGGGTCTTTTGATCCAAGGTTAAATATGACAAATATTTGCTTAATTCCAAAAACAGC
>OVBI01003061.1:0-14843 GCA_900406495.1 Sisymbrium altissimum
GAAAAGTCGAATCAGATGAAGAAATCCGCAAAAGGCACCGTCCAGAGCCGGCGATGTCGGACGGTTCAGTTGGGCCTAATCTCGTCGAGGTTGTGAAACATGAATTGCAACATTGGAGCACAGGGATAGTTTTAGAGATTAAGGATGGGTTTGCGAAAAGCGAGTACCAGATGAAACTACTATCTGATAGGGTGGAGGGCTTGGAGCACAAAATGCAAGCTGTGGAGGAAAAGCTGGTGGAAGTGGAGAAAATGGTCAAAGAAGCAAGAACCGAAGAACAAGTTAAGTCAAACGAGAAAACCGAAGATGCAGGACAGGAAGATGGACTTCCTCCTCGGGTTAGTTCCGAATCCTTGATAGTAGAGAAAAGTAGGAAAACCACGGGGAAAAGAAATAGGAGAAAGTAGAGTTGTTGGTTGGTTTGTGTGGAGTTGTTCGATATTACCTTGTTTCTACTTTAAAGTAGAGTTCCGAATGTTTGATATTTGGATTTGTGTTGATTTTTTCTATATTAACTTCTTTCTATATTATACTATTTTCTTAATATCTACTTTTCCATTTAATTCTTAGTATTTATAACCAAATTTGCAGAAAAAACAAGCTCCAAGTGAGAGTGTCAACTGACGGAAAGAAGAACCAAAATCTGAAGATCCAAAAACTCCTTACCCTCTATCACCTGCGGTACCGACAGCAGCGCGAAAATCAGCTCCCCCATTCCAAAGAGTATCTTGGGGTCAACATTCGAACAGAAGCCGATTTGGAAGCTCAAAAAGAAAAACAAGATGTTCGAAAACAAGCTGCTATACTTGCTGTACATGCAAAGTGTGATCGGAATCAGCGATTGGCTGCAACACAGTGTAGTTCTTATGTGGGGAATAGCACGGCAAAGGTCATCATTCCAAACAAGCCAACAGAAATCCAATGTGGTGGGTACAATCCTTTCGCGCCGGTTGATAAGCAAAAGCTGAAGATTCTAGTGGACTTTCTGAAACTTGATCCGTAAGTCATTAGACCTTCTACTAACATATTATGAAAAAGTCTTATTTGTCATAATCATTCATATCAGTCCTTTTTGCAGTACTTATAGTAAGAAGATCAAAACTGTGGCAGCCAAATGGTGGTGGCTTCTTCGTACCAAAAAGCAATGGCTCAGAGATACGGTAAGATATGATTTGATTACACTTTCTTAGCAGACTTATATATGAGACATCGTTGTCAACTTCTCTTTAGCAGGCTTATATATGAGACATCATTGTCAACTTCTTCTATTGATTTACATTGTACTCTTTCTAGCACATGAAATCTATGCTAAATTTATTCAGGCTTCGATTCGCCAAGCATCCAGAATGGTTCTGATCGGAGAGAATTTGCTTCCTTGACAGTACTTTTGGCCAGGTATGGGCTGGAAAGTACAGCGATTTCGTCCAGTCCACGAGCAATCCAGTAAATGGTTCAGGGAAATTACTGCCTCCCGTTGCATTTACTTACCACGCAGGAGAAGCGCCACTTTACTGCAAAACGAATAAGACATGGGGGCTTGAAGTGGATGACATGTACGCGCCTTTGAACGTAAATGCGGATCATTTGGTTGCTATATGGATTTCCATTCCGCGTAGGCACATTGTCGTTTGGGATAGCATCATTAAACACGTCAATGATGATATCATTGCCAAGGCTGTTGAGCCTATTGCTGTAATGCTTCCTTATCTGATGCGTGAGTTAGCTACTACTGACAAGGACACGTACACATATGATAGGTACACGCACAAGCAGATCAAAAAGAGAGTGCCTCAGAACATACAGGAAGGTGATTGTGGTGTGTACTGTCTGAAGTACATTGAATGCCATGCCCTTGGATTGGACTTTCCCGCAACTCTGTGTGATGCAAACATCAAAGCAATCAGAGAGAAGATTGCAGCAGAAATTTTTGATGAGATAGACTGTCGTGGGCCGGATGAACAACTTCGGAACTGGGATGACTTGGATATATATGACTGCTGCTGACTCCATGGGCAGGGAAGTTCTTTTTGATCCGTCTGATAGGCTCAGATTCTTTTTTGTTCTACCTATCAGACAACCATTTCACATTTAACAGACTTCATTACTAGACTTCTCCTCGGACTCTGAATTTAGTTCACTTATTATTAACAGACTTACTGAGCAGACTTCATGAGTAGACTATCATAGTAGACTTCTATCAGGAATATATTTATAATATAGTTAATTTTGGTAACTTCTCCGTCCTACTGTCGTTGCATTTAAACCAACAAACACCATCATTAGAGTGAATTAAAAACTGTCTTTTTAGTTATGTCGCACCGTTTCAACTCCAGTAAATACGCACACTGCTGCACGCAATTAATACAAATGTGTGGTTATTAGTCATCTCGTGCCTGTTCAGTTTCTTTTATATTATTAACCGGCTCCTCTATAAATTTTGGTCATTAACTTCTTCTTCTTCTATTACTCAATAAAGGTATTAAGAGAACTAATTCTGAAGTTATTTCTGCATCTAAATCAGCTTCTACTTCTGGGCGGTTCACATCATCTGACGAAATAGATTACAACTTCCTACAAGATGCAAACAGGTCAACGACTAAGTGGAAATTTATAGTGAAAGTGCTCCGTGCCTATTCCTATTTCATCAGTTTCCTTGGCCTGTTCTGGTCGTACGTGATAGCCGATGAACATGTAAGTAATAATGAATCTGAATTTCTTTGGTAGAACATATAGATGAATTTCTTTGGTAGAACATATATATGTTGTCCTATTGAAATATTTGTATATCATGTTAATATGGAAGGGAACCAAGATGGAGATGGTCATTCCTCCGGCAGAAGTGGCAAGATTCTCCGGGTTGGAGAAGCTTGAAGGGAATTAGGTCGAAATATCCGATATTGCTGTCACCAAGCGAGTTTCAGGCTTCAAACCAACAAGGTCCGAGTACATGCTCCACTTAACTGCAAACACGGTGGGAAAGAAAATCGATCCTATCAACGACATGCACTACATGGAGTTTGTTGGTATTGAAGACATCCGGGGGATCAACATCGATACAAACGTTGCTATTGGTAAATCTCTTTGTGTTATTACTATGTGTTTTTCTATGTTGTTTCATGTCAATATTACTATTTTATTTTGCAGATACGATGGGTGTGATGTACCGGTCAAGACATTTAGTCATTGATGTTGCTGATCCTGCACAGACATCACAAGTTTTCCACATCCGTGACGCAAGGGGCCACACGATCCGCTTTGTTGCTTACGGTACATGCGCTAAGGAGTTCCAGAGAGATTTTTTTACTTCTGACGATATAGTTCTAGTTGTGGTTCTAAAATTCTGGAAGATTAAGAAATATGGACGTGACGCGGATGACTGTTGGCTTGAGTCTTAAGATGGTTTATCGGACCTGCGGATTAATCCTAAACTGGATGAGGTTGCAGCTTTCAAGAACGAGTATGATGCTCTGACTGACGATCAAGAACCACCTCCGGTAAAGCGGGAGACTCTAAGGAGAACGAATTGATTGGCGTATCTTAAAAGCTTTGACTGGAACTTCTATAGTAGACTTCGGACGTAGACTTATTAAGTAGACTAATTTTGAAGACTTTAAATCAGACTTATTTCTATGTTGTTTTAAACCAGACTTATTTTTATGTGCATTTAAATCAGACTTATTACTATGTTGTTTTTAAGCAGACTATTTTCGGGTAATGTTAAATCCTTTTAGGAACTTATTTAGTAAAAAAACCTTTACGGCAAATATTACAAAAGTTTCATCATAAGTCAGTATTTATTCATAAGAAAATAGTTTTTCAAGTAGACTTCGTTGGTGGTTCATATTAGACTTCATTTGTTGTTCATAGTAGACTTCATTTGTTGTTCATAGTGGACTTCATTTGTGGTTCAGAGCAGACTGCTACTCTCCGTCACGCATAGCCTAATAAGAAGGTAAAATAAGCGTCAATAAACTATACAGAAACATAACTAACTTAACCTAATACACCAAATGACTTATACATTTATTCCGAGTATGTCTAGGTTCCTTGCATTTAGAACAACTGTATTGCTTGGGCTGATTTCTTGCTATTGACCCTCGTTTCCTTGACATTTCTAGCCATGTTTGCCACCTAGACTTCTTTGGTCTCCCACGACCACATTTCAAAACATGAGGTAGACATGGTATTGCTGGGGCAGTGGACTCATCAGTGTTTTTAGTATAAATGTTATACGCGTATGTAGCAAACAAATACTCATTTCCATAGCACGGGTGGACAAAATTAGACATATGCATACGAGCCGCTGTTGAAGCTGCAATTGCATGTGAACAAGGGATTTTTTCAACATCAAACACACCACATTCACAAGTTCTGGCTTCCAAATCAACAACACAGTCCCGAGAGCCTCCCTTAACATAGAAACGCCAGCCATATATGCGTTCAACCGACATCATATCCGCATAATGCTCACGAATAGCCAACAAATACTCAACTCCTCGGCTATGGATTGTTGTTAGACTCAATGCATCTTCTCGCCTTTTTGAAAACCACTTGCCTAACTTCTCTCTAATAAACTCCAAAAGAAATGATATTGGAAATCCTCTGGCATATTTAAGTCTAGCGTTGATAGATTCCGCAATGTTACTCATCTTTATGTTGTATCTATCTCCAGGGCAGTAAACTCGGCTCCGTAACGCTGGATCAGCCTCCTCCAAATATGCTGCAAGTTGAGGATGTATATTCCTTATGTCATCCATGTTCCTGTTATAATCCATAAGCGTATGAGCATATGCAGCGCCTCTCACCAAGTACATAAGGTGCTTCCCATGATATTTAGACACTATGTTTTGTTGAAGATGGTAATAGCATATCCCTCGTGTTGCCCAAGGAATAACAGTGGCACATGCTGTAGCTATCGAAGAGCACCGGTCAGAAACTATAAACATAGCATGTTCATCCGGGAAACATAGACGCATTTTGTTGAAAAACCACTCCCAAGATTCATCACACTCTGAGTCCACAATTCCAAAAGCCAATGGAAAAATCTGAAAGTTAGCATCCTGACCAGCTGCCACTAGTAAAACACCTCCGTACCTCCCGGTCAGATGAGTCCCATCAACAACAATAACTCGCCTCAAATACTTAAAACCAGCTATTGAAGCTCCAAATGATATGAAAAGGTATTTAAACTGATTCTCCTTATCACGAACTAACTCAGTGACACTTCCCGGGTTTGTTCCCTCGATTTGCCGCAGTTAACCAGGCAGCTTTGCGTATCCTTCTTCCGCTGTTCCCCTCACCAACTCTTGGGCATACATCAAAGCTCTGTGCGAGGTGGAATAATCCATCTTCATACCAAACATGTTCCTCATTGAATCTTCTATATGCTTTGGGACTATACCATCAATTATTCCAGCACGCTCTATGAAAAGCCTTGCAATATATTTAGGTGTGCAACGTCTATGTTGAGCTACTCGGTCCGCCACAAAACATGTATGAACCTTGACATATTTTGTAACGAAAAACGTTTTTCTTCGTTCTTCACAGTCGCTCTAATTCTCCATCTGCATCCTTTGACATTACAGTTTGCCACAAACTTGGACTTTGCAGACTTCACTACTTTAAAAGCGAATTTTTGTTTCACAGCGGTCAAACACAGCGCTGATAAAAGCTCATCCTCGAATCGGAAACTCATAATTTCCTCCAAATTGTCAGACCGATCAGTTCTGAATCCGCCTGCCTGACCACCAATATTCACATCTTCAAATTCAAACATGATATCCTCTCCATCTTTATCTTTAACTTTCCCGAACTCACTATAATCCACATCACCGCCATCAGCTTCCTCTTTGACATCATTCACATCAGGTTCCTCTTTCACATTAACATCAGCTTCGTCTTTAACATTCACATTAACATCACACCCTTCATCAGCAGATTCATCACCATCTTCACTATTTTCATCTTCAGCTTCTTGTTCTGATTCTTCATCCACCTCTTCATTATATCCATTCTCACGACGTTGTTCCTCACTCACACCCCTGCCTCGCCTAGAGGCACAAAGCCGTACAAGATTCGCCCTACTAAGCTCAATCAAGTTCCAAACTTGTCTATCATTTGTGACATACATAGGAAGGGTATCTTCCGGCATTTGCTTACGCATCTGATATGGCAATGGATAGGATAAATCCACACCCCCGGTTTTCTTATCCATCATAAACTCATCTTCTGCCATTTCAACAAGTTCAGAGTATGTACACCCATCTCTCAACATAAACATTCTCCCCCCTTTGCGTCTATCGACAACAAAATCCCAAGACCATTTTTTCTTTACCCATTCTCCAAAAACAACCGGTATTTGCACCATCTCCTGCTAAGATAAACAAATAAAACCCATTAAAAATCAAAAATAACATACATACTTCTATTTAAGGTCAAACAAGGAGACAACCTGTAGAATTCTACTTCTAATGACCTAACTGTCTAAAAACACCAAAAGCTTGATTACTCCATCAATATTACTTCAAATAATGTCAAACTCACACAGTGGCAAATAAATAACCTAACTCAGATCCGTTCCAAAGAAAAGCTTCAAAATTCATTTTTATTTTGCTGTAATTGCATTTTTAAAAATACAGACTTCTTGTCAAAATCAAATAAGGAGAAACCATGTATAAGTGCCTAAAAAACCCAAAAGCTTGATTACTCCATCAATATTACTTCAAATAATGCAAAACTCACACAGTGGCTAAGACATAACCTAACCAACACCCATGACAAAGAAAATCTTCAAAATTAATTTTTATTTTGCTGTAATTGCATTTTTAAAAATACAGACTTCTCCACAAAGTCGAACAGGTAGACTTGAGCGGGACGTCTACAGCAGTAGACATCAAGTGAAGTCTCCAATTTTGGCTTACTTTTGCAATTACACTTTCACGAAGGAAGACTTCACCCGAAGTCTACTAAAATTCATGGACAGTTTTGCATTTCCATCAAAATTTCGAGTAGACTACGCCGTCAAAAGTAGACTTCGCTGCCAGAAGTAGACTTCACCCGAAGTCTACCGGGGTCTAGTTTTGCATTTACATTTTAAGGTAGACTTCTCTAGTAAAAGTAGACTTCAGGGAGAAGTCTACTCGGAAAGTAGACTTCACAGTGAAGTCTGCTTATAAAGTAGATTTCACAATGAAGTCTACTAGATAAAGTAGACTTCTATGGGGTTTATTTTTGCAATTGACTAACTTTGACTTTTCGTAGTAGACTTCACCTGAAATCTATTGCAATGAATGTTTCGTTGACCAAAAAAATTAATTGCAGACTTCATGTGAAGTCTACTAAATTAGTAGACTTCGGGTGAAGTCTACTAGTTTAAATGATTTTTCTGGTCAATGTTTTAACATTGAGTCAAATGCAAAAGTAGTCCCGGTAGACTTCACCTGAAGTCTACTCCGAAAGTCAATTATTTGGTTAACCTTAAAGCCGCCGAGTGGACCTCTGACGTAGACATCTATAAAGTCTTTGGCGTGGTCAAATACAAAACTAAACCCCAATAGACTTCGCAGTAGATTTCATGTGAAGTCTCCGCCTAATTTTTTTGTTTTCACATGAAATATGGTAGACTTCAATAGAAGTCTACGACACGAAATCCCATAAAATTTTGAAATGCAAAACTGATCTATAGTAGACTTCACCCTCAGACTGCATTTGACTAGACTTCGGGTGAAGTCTACTTTCGCGAAACAGATATGAAATCAATGAATAAACTGAATATTGATCTTGTGACTAGTTTTTTAGCTTCGCCAAGCGCACAGAACGTCGAATATAATCAGCACCGCAGATGTCCAGCCGTTATTGATGGAAAAATCACTACATATGACAATATGAAAGTATTTTAAATTTTCAAAATGAAAATTATGGAGTTTTTGGGATGAAAATGCATGGGAGATTGAAGAAAATGAGGTTTTGAGAGCAATGTGTGTGATTTTATAGCTCATATTTGGGTGGTTGACGCATTTAGAATTTCAAATTTTGGTTGTTAATGGTAGTTGGAAAAATTGATGACAATGGCAATATCGTGAATAAATGAAGAAGATGGGGATATGAGTGTCATTTGAATTTTCCTAAAAAATGAAAATAAATCTAAAGTAATGACATTTTCGTGATTATTTAAGAAGGAAAAGGGTTTGATGAGCATTAAATGGCTTTTATTGGAGAGAGAAAGAGAAGCATAGAATTCTATTTGACTCCAAATAAGAGCTCATTTCAGTCAGTACCCCATATATATAACATAATATTTTATATTTTAAAGTTATTTTATTTTTATCATGATTTAAATAAGACTTTCATTTTTAGAAATTTTGGTTTATATATATATATATATATATAAGAAAAATTTTGTGTTTAAAGTTATTTTCTTTTATCAATGTTATTTGGAAAAAAATATTATTCAAGAAAAAAAAAAATTAAAATTATTTTCTTTTTAATATAATTTTAGAAAGACTTTCCTTTTTCAATTAATGTTTTTATATATATAATAAGAATAATTTTATATTTTAAAGTTATTTACATTTTATCATAATTTAAATAAGAATTTTTTTTTTGAAATTCTCGTTTTCATATATATACAAAAACTATTTTGTGTTTTAAAGTTATTTCATTTTCTTAATGCCATTTGGAAAAATAATTATTTAAAAAAATTAAAAAGTTATTTCCTTTTTAATATGATTTTAAAAATACTTTCATTTTTTGAATAAACGGTTTTATATATATAATTAAAGTATTTTTATATTTTAAGTTTATTTTTTTATTATGATTTTCTTTTTTGGAATTTTTGTTTTTATAAACATATAAAAAAGATTTTATATTTTAATGTTATTTTCTTTTATTAATGTTATTTGGAAAAAATTATTAAACTAAAATATTTAAATTAAAATTTTTGAATAATGACAATTAAATATAATTATTGATATTCATTAAAGTTATTTCTTTTTAATGGGCAAAGAATTAATGTGATAATGACACATAGAAAAATTATTTCTCAATTGTATCCATTCATGTTTTGGAATGTCAATATGATATCAATACTCATGTCTTTAATAATAATATAGACTTTATATTATTTCTTCTTTGACTCTCTATAATATTGCATTGATAATTAATTTTTAAATTAAACGATGCAAAAAGTTATCCAGAACATAAATATCGTTTATGTTGGACATTCAAATTCCAATTAGGCCAAAACTTTCTGACATATCCGTAAACAATATTCCCCTAATTTCATATGATGATTGTTGCTGATAATTCCATGATCAAAAACCCAAGTGAAACTATATACTAAAAATAAACACCCATTGATAACTTGACATTACACTAGAATAGGTGTATAACTCACAAGAAATAATCAAATGAATTAAAACAAAAATTCTCCAACCAAAATTATCAATTTTCTACTTAATAGTCAAATGAAAATATCAGTAATGAAAATATGCATACATATGTACAACGTATAAATGTATTTAATATTTTGGCAAGTCATAATTCTTAAAATGTAAAAGAGATTTTACCTTTGAAAACTTTTAGCCGTTTGTCGCATGTACATTGTATTCAACATTTTAGTCAGCCATAATAATTCTTAAAATGTGTAAGAGATTTTTATCTTTAAAAAGTTTTAACCATTTATATCCATTCATGTTTTGGAATATCCACATGATATCAATTAGTCTATACTCATGTCTTTAATAATAATATATACTTTATAGTATTTCTTCTTTGACTCTCTATAATATTGCATTGATAATTAATTTTTAAATTAAACGGTGCAATAAATTATCCAGAGCATGAATATTGTTTATGTTGGACATTTAAATTCCAATTAAGCCAAAACTTTCTGACCAATCGATAAACAATATTTCCCTAGTTTCATATGATGATTTTTGCTGATAATTCCAAGATCAAAAACCCAAGTGAAACTTCATACTAAAAACAAACACCCACTGATAACTTGAAATTACACCAGAGTAGGTGTATAACTCACAAGAAACAATCAAATGAAGTAAAAACAAAAAATCTTCAACCAAAATTATCAATTTTCGACTTGATAGTCAAATGGAAATATCAGTAATGAAAATATGCATACACATGTACAATGTATAAATGTATTTAACATTTTGCAAAGTCATAATGTATTTTATCTTTGAAAATTTTTAGCCGTTTGCCCCATGTACAATGTATTCAACATTTTTGCCAGTCATATTAATTCTTAACATGTGAAAGAGATTTTTATCTTTAAAAAGTTTTAGCCGTTTGTTACCACGTGTCGTTGGCTCCTTTCTCTTTCTATCCTATATATTCATTAATCCTCTCAATTAACTCACCAAATGGTATCATAACCTTATTACTTCGTAGATGTATCTTTAATCTTTCTTAGATTTCTCTCTCTAGATGGATTTTGTTTCGCAACGTAATCCTCCTATTCTTTATTATAATTTAAAGAAGACTTTTTCTTTTTTTTTTTAATTTTCGTTTTTAGGTATATATATAAAAAATAATTTGTGTGTTTAAAGCTAATTCCTTTTAATAATTTTATTTGGAAAAAAACATATTAAACAAAAATCTATAAATTAAAAAAGTTTTAGTATTAATAATCAAATATAATAATTAGAATTCATTAAGATTATCTTTGTAATCGATCTCGGCAAAAATTAACGCGAGAGTGACATATAGGAAACTGATTTTTAAAATAATATTACAGAAATATTTTATAGTTTATAATTTAATTAAAGGAAGAAGAAAAAAAAATCTGAAAACAAAAAATGGAAGAAAACAGTAATAGAAAGAAAAAAGAATCATAATTAATATATGACCTACAATTGACATAAACAATCCTCTCTCTTCTTCCTCTTTCTCTATACGCAATAAGTTTTAAGTTTTTTTATAATCTATAATTTCTGGGCGTTTTAAAAATTTAAGTATTTGGTCTTTAATGCTATGTTTTTGTCTTCTCATAATCTGGTATTCTAAATGTAAAATAGAGTTTCCTAGAGTTTTATTAAAAACAAAAATCATTTGAACACTTTTAAAATTTTAAGAATAGACTCCCGTTTTTTTGGGCCACCCAACAGCAACACCGTAGCAGAAAACATAGAGTAGCCATCCTCAACGACATTGAGTCTGAGATGTTAAGTTCTATGGGCTTCAACGTCAAAACCAATTGGCGATGAGTGGATTAATCCATATACCTTATATATTATTTAGGATCCCTTTTAACTTCCAATGTGGGACAAAATGTCCTAATACGTCCCCTCGAGATGATACCTCTTTGGCCATTAATCTCGAAATGTTCAGGCTTGGATTGACGGCATCAATTATTGGTCTTTTTCAATGATTGGACCAACTTTGAGTCGGATCGGGTTGGACTTTTGGATCGGGCTCTGATACCATGTTAAGTTTTATGGGCTTCCAATTCAAAACCAATTGGTGATGAGTAGATTGACCCATATCCATTATGTATTATTTAGGATCCCTTCCAATTTTCGATGTGGGACATAATGTCCTAATATGAGACTCAAAAGCTTACCCGTGAAAAAACGTAGTATGATATACACATTTGGAAGATTACAAAGGGTAAATTCACGAAAATATTCAACACCAAGGTCACTTTGGGACAACTTTCGAGACAACAAGCCAAAACAGAACTGGTATAAAGGGGTTTGGTTTTTTTACTCCACCCCTAATACTCGTTCTTGGTTTGGACTGATATTCATAATTGGCTTGCAACTGGCGATATAATGCGAGCTTAGAACAGTGGATAGAGGACATACTGTGTTATGTGCGGTGATGTAGAAAAGTCACGGAAATATTTCTTCTTCGAGTGTCCTTACTCTTCTATGATAAGAATAAACCGACCTTCAAATAGCTGGGTGCAGACTATTCAACAAACTGGGAACAACTAATCCATCTACTGACATAATCAACTCATGAATGGACTGAAATTGTTTTCCTGAGGTACGTGTGTCATGCAACTATTTATCATCTCTGGAGAGAACGAAATCGATGAAGACACGGGGAGGAACCAATTGCGGAAGATAACCTGGGTAAACAAGTTGATAAGAATGTTCGGAATAGAATCATCATAATCCAAAAATCTGAAAACAATGCGTATGTATTGGCTCTGGCTCGATGGTTTTCTTATGATTTCCCTCCATCTACTAGTTAGGAACGAAGAGCAATATTGTAAACTGTTTCAAACCACTCAAACTGCAGTGACTTAATTGTAAATGAAGGTTTTTTTATACGAATACAAATTTAACATTTTTTCAGAAAAAAGAAGAGAATTTCAGTTTTTTTATAAATCGGATTTAAAATTTGTACAAATTCGTTAAAATTTCAGATTATTAGATTAATCATGAGTCAGAGTTTGTGACTGGTTTAAGCGGTGATCTAACCAAAGGTTACACACTTACACTAAGCGGTTCACTTGGCATTTATGAGAAGAAAAAGTTTGTTTCAGAGATGCTTGAACGCTGTAAATTAAGAGGTTTTCTTAATTTGGATCTTGTGAATATTCTAAGTTGACTTCTATTAGTCTCTATGTGAGGCTTATCCTAACTGAGGTAAAGGCGATTACACATGAAAACTTTTGAATTGGCAAGCAGTGCATTGTAGTTATTTGAAGAGTTTGTATTCTACCTGATTGTTCTCTAGTCATCCCTTATAATATGTATTACACTAAATCATGTCCGATAATTAAGGAAGGACCACAGTAAAAAAAAGTCAGTGAATTTGTTTGAGCTTTTTTTGGAAAACATATAGAATTTGGTAAAACCTATAATAAAAAACCTGTCATTTAATATATATTAAAGGATAAGTTTAAATGTGATGTGACATTATTTATTTATTTATTTTTATTCTTAAATACGTTGTCAAACACAATTATGCAATATGCCCATAAAATCAAATATATATCATTAAATTAATCATAAAATCAATTATTAATAAAAATTACAAATAAGATCTTTCTTAAAAAACTGAATGCTGAAAATAAATACCAACTGACAATATTTTAAACTCAATCTACTAAATCTATATTTTTGGTACTTTTTCTTTAGTTTTTCTTTAATATATTACCTATTTTATATTCATATAATAGATATTATTACATTTTTATGTATATATCTTCATTAATATTTTTATATTAATTTGTTCTTTTATTTTTATATAATATTCTTTTTTATTTACTTTAAAAAGTTTTTTTTGTTAATATAACAAAATTCTTCAATTAATGATTTTATATCTTGTTCGGTTGAGGTCCTTGATTACACTATTATTCCCGGTTTACAAATTTCAGTTGGATCCGAGTTTGGTGTTGTGATGCTTTAACCTCTAAGGGAAACAATCAAATGAGTTAAAACAAAAAATCTCCAACCAAAATTATCATTTTTCTACTTAATAGTCAAATGGAAATATCAGTAATGAAAATATGCATACACATGTACAATGTATAAATGTATTTAACATTTTGGCAAGTCATAATTCTTAAAATGTAAAAAAAAATTTATTTTTGAAATTTTTTAGCCGTTTGTCGCATGTACAATGTATTCAACATTTTGGCCAGCCATAATAATTCTTAAAATGTGAAAGAGATTTTTATCTTTAAAAAGTTATAACCATTTGTTACCACGTGTCGTTGGCTCCTTTCTCTTTCTATCCTATATATTCATTAATCCTCTCAATCAAATCTCACCAAACGGTATCATAACCTTATTACCTCATAGATGTATCTTCAATCTTTCTTAGATTTCTCTTTCAAGATGAATTTTGTTTTGCAACTTAAGTCTTTTGTGTCAATCTGAAAATACAATAATTGTTAAACGCTAATTTTCCTCGCTGTAACTGTTCAATATTTTGACCTAGATTTCAAAGATTTAACTAAAATTTTCTAGGATTTTATGTAGTTGTTTAGCATCGATATAACCAATGTGATGAAGACAAACTCATCTCAAGGGTTTGGATTATATAGATACATGCAAAGACAATTATTTTGAATCTCATCATAATGATTATGTGGGTTCTTCTTATCTTTTCATTCTAACCCTAGAATAACTTTTGCTTCAAGGTAGATTTTGCAACATGTTCAAATTTCAAAGAAAGATCTATTCGTATCTCTAGGAAATCTGTGATGTCTATAAGCGAAAGAAAGTGTTTTTCTAGCACTGTTTCCACCCAAGACTTTGTTGTAACCTAAAGTCACTTTTTCTTTATTTCCTATACATAATATAAAAAATATTTTTTTTGTATATATAAAGCTTTTACACTTTTCAAAATATTTTTTTTTATTGTTAATTTTCAATTCTTAAATTTATTTTAGTAGTAATAGAATTTGATTCATCCACTTTTATTATTAATATTCTGGTAAAAACAAAGATATGTTTCCATCACTGTTTACAACTATGATTCAAAGTTGATATCCCTTGAAAATCTTTTAATGAAAAGTTATGTTAATATTAATGTAATTATCTTCTATCATCCTCGGCCACCAAACCAGATCCAAAGATAATTATATCAATATTAGCGTAGCTTTTCATTGGAAGAAACTCATGGGATAGCAACCTTGAATCATAGTTGTAAAGAGTGATGGAACCATATTTTTTTTTAAAATTATATATAATTTGATATAAGTTTTTTTCGCAAAAATTAGAACAAAATAATTACTAAAATATTGAATGGTTTATTGCATGAGCGAAGTAAACTGATAATTTATTAAAAACTTACAAATAAATTATTATAATTTGTTTAATTGGAATTAATATTATATATATGTAAGTTATTTTAAAGTTATTTGG
>OVBI01003062.1:0-14842 GCA_900406495.1 Sisymbrium altissimum
TCATCTTTTAGTATGTTATCTTAAGAATATATATATATATATATATATATAATTATTAATTTATAGTTTTATTGGAACCATATATTTACATAAGGGTTTCAAAAAAATTATTATCTTATTATCTTATCGAATTTTGTTAAATTTTACATTGGCCCGACTTGGNTTTATAGTGATTATTAATTTATAGAGTATTAATTTATAGAGGTTATACTGTACACAACATATTTTCTTGCCTACATATATACACAACATTATAGCAAAAAAAAACAAAAACTAAACATAACTGACATGTCGGATAATTATTGGATTGGAAATTGAAACTCTATGACCAGATAATATATCCTAGTACACATATAATTCAACATGATGAATTTTTTCTAGGTTTATCATCCCTACATATACTACATCCCAAAATAAATTTGAATTCCGATCATGATATAATATAACGGCACTAATAAATACCACAAAACTAAAAACCTTTACCATTTGGATAAATCTACAACAGAGTGTGAAGTAGCGATTCTCCAATCGCTGTCAATCATAAGAAATAACGTTAGAATAGTATAAGAAACCACACCAAAAAAAAGTTGGGAGTGAATTCACACATCAACTTGGATTGCAGATTTTGTTCTCTTCAATCTCTTTCTTCATCAAAAAAAAAAAAAAAAAAAAAAAAAAAATTAACCNAGAACTTAACCTCTAAGTCTTAGCATTTCTCCACTAACTTATTTTTATCTTCTTTTCAAATCATTTTTTCATCACCAAACTAAAGAACCTTTACAACACTCACTTTCTCTCTAATGGTGGAAACAAGAAGCTCGAAGAAAACAACCCAATTGGGTGATAAAGAAGATCAAAACCCTAGAAAATTCTACTCTCGTTTCCTCTTCAAAGCCATAATCCTCGCCGTGTTCTGCTCCGTCGTACCTGTCTTCCTTTCTCAGACGCCGGAGCTCGCTAACCAAACCAGATTCCTCGAGCTTCTCCACCTTGTGCTCGTCGGTATCGCCGTCTCTTACGGCCTCTTCAGCCGCCGGAACTACGATGGAGGTGGATCAAGTAGCAGTAACGATCACAAAGGTGATCATAATAACACTAATCCACATGCCTATGTGCCTAAGATTCTTGAAGTATCCTCTGTTTTTAACGTGGACCACGAGAGTGAATCTGAGCCGTCCGATGATTCCTCCCGCAACCACCGTCAGTTTCAGGCATGGAGGAACAACAAGTACCACCACATGAGTAGTCCCGAGGTTGTTCATTCTAAAGACCACGAGACTCGTTTGGTCGATCGAGTTAGTTCAAATGTCAGAGACAAGCCTCTGCTTTTGCCTGTTAGGAGCTTGACTCATTCTCGTGTTTCTGATTCCGGCGATCACTCCGGCCGATGGGAGAAAGTGAGATCAAAGAGACAACTCCTAAAGAATCTTGGTGATGATAAAAGTGATGTCCTCCCTTCTCCGATTCCATGGAGGTCCCGATCATCTTCATCATCAACGGAGATTGAGTCTCAGCAGTCTATCAAGAATCTACTTACGGTTGAGTCACAGCCGTTGATCAAGACTCAGGCGAATCTGACGTCATCTTCCTCTTTCTCTTCTTCTCCGAGAAAGTCGATGATGCCTTCACCAAAGCTCACTCCTGAGTCTGGAGCGAAAACGGCTGAGGACAGCGTGAGGAAGCAGGAGTTTTATCCATCACCGTCACCTCCTCCTCCTCCACCTCCTCCGCCGTTACCGGCGTTTTACAACTCGGCGTCGAGAAAAGATCATGCTCCCGGAGTTTACAGGGTCGAGTCTAGAGAATCAGTTCAGAAGAAGAAATTTTCAGGCGGTGAGTTTCATCCTCCTCCTCCGCCGCCACCACCACCTCCAATGGACTACTATAAGTCTCCTCCGACGAAAGTCAGAGTGAGCAGCGAACGGAGAAAATCGTCGGAGCAAAAGATGAAACTGGATGAACGTTCAGCAAAAAGAAATTCTCCTAAAAAGGTGTGGTGGTCGGATCCAATAGTGGAATCGAATGATTATGGAATTGTCAAAGAAGACGTGGAGAAGAATGATCGTAGAAGTTTCTTGGGAAGCAAGGCAATCGAGGAAGTAGAGGATAAAGAACATAGGAGAATAGAAAATGAAATCCATGAAGATGATGAACACAGTGAGATCGTGGAGAAGAAGATAATGGAGGAAGAAGGAGTTTGTGGGAACAACAGTGACGTGGACAAGAAGGCTGATGAGTTCATTGCAAAGTTCAGAGAACAGATTAGGTTACAAAGAATCGAATCCATCAAGAGGTCTACTAATAAGATCTCTGCAAATTCTTCGAAGTAGAATGTATTAAATATTCTAATAACAGACGGAAAAAAAACGTTTTTAATTTAGTCTGGTTGTCATCATAAGGTTGTAACTGTAAGGGGGAAACAATACTTTTGTTATATTTATTCAGGCAGAAAAATAGGGAATGGGAGATCGGTTTATGTGAATGAAAACTCAGATTGATTATATATACTGTCATACAGATTATATATATCACTACTAAGACCAATGTTTTGCTAATCCATCTCAGCCGCAGTTGCTTGTTTAGTTAGGCAGAGATGAGAAGCAACAAAACCACAACCCTTTCTAAGTTTGGGCCCAAACAATTGGAATACAATTTCGAAGAACAGGATGATAAACTATAAACCTAGATGCTTGTTTAGTTAGTGGTCTCGGCACACTTAGTAATGGTGTCAACCGTCACTGAAAAGAGAAGGATGGTTGTAGCAATCTCCTTTGTTTATATAATATCTCTTTAGTATACGTGCGCAGTCTAGGGCTAGGCTAGTCCTGTGGGGATCCAACAGCTTGTATCAAGATGCTCGAATCACTTTTAACTTCTGAGAAACCCAAAAATCAGTAAGACAGGCCATGGTCCGAAGTCCAAACCAGAGTAGTTGCCTCAGCCTCCAACTCCAAGCAAGTCAAAAGTCTCAGAAAAGCTTTTGCTCCAAATTATTTGACATCTCCTTTGTCATCTCAGATTAAATATTTCCTCCGTCAGATCAGAGGCACCCTATATTGTATTTCAGTTTATTGGGCAGAGGTGGGCTCCATTCTGGTGGTTGAGGACATCAGTTCACCTACATCTCTTCCTGTTTCTTTTCTGGATGTGAACATAAAAAAAATTAATTTTGGTGGTCTAAGTGGCTGAACTATTAGTTTCCCATTAGCCCATCCTTCATGTTCGATAAGGCCTATATTCGGTCCAAACTCATGCTAAGAACAAGTGGTATGACTGGGACCATATGTTTATCTATTGTTGGATCAACAACCAAATGGTAATCTCCTCTTCAAATGTTTGGTGTAACATAAACACCGGTGGATATGGGCCCAAACTACTGTATATAGTCGGCCTAAAATAATTATAGGAAAGTTATTGTCATTTTAGCTATTATAACACACACACAAGTTTGCTGATGAGAAACTATCAGAAATTAAACTATTTTACTTCACTACTTAATATTTTAACATAATCACTAAGCAAGCGTACTCCTCAGGAAAAAAAAATTTCTTACACTTGTCAAAATTAATTACTGCAGTAAAACAAAAAAAAATAAAAATTCAAGTAATAAATATCGGATAAGTGGCTGTAAATATTTGTTGTTAGTACTTGTTACTTGTTAGCATGAACATGATGCTTTTAGGGAGAAAATATCAAGCTGTCTTTTTTTTCTAAAAATAGTACATACATGTTGACAACAACTACATGCATCTGGTCCCCCTGACTCTGAGTAAAATGACCGAAATGCCCTTTGGTTGCAAAACTAAAGACTAGGACCGAGGACGAAGCGCGTCAAACGTCAAGCCGTGAGAAATCCTCGTAGCAGGAGCCCACGCATTGACCGGCAGCGACCTGTGGTGGTGCGCTGACGTGGCAGCTTGAGGTGGAGGTGGTGGTGGTGGGACCGACACGTGTTCACATGAAGGGCACATGGTCAATGTGGTGGGTGGGTTCATGTGCATGTAGAACTGAGGAGAGAGCTTAAGCGACCTTAACTCCGTTACTTCCTTCTGTAGCCGCCGATTCTCTTCCGTCAGATTCTCGCAGCATCGCCGTAAGAACTCGCAATCAACCTCCGTTTGCTTCAGCTTTGTCCTATAAAAGTAACAAAAAAACACCCTTATATTAGTAAACCAAATTAATAAGGGGTAAATCGGGGAACATACGAGAGATCTCTGTTTTTAAGTGTTGTTTTGTTTTCTTTACCTTGCTCGTCTGTTCTGAAACCAAACCTCCACTTGTCTTGCCCTTAGTCCTAATTGCTTAGCCAAAGCTTGCTTCTGCTTCTGTTAAAAATAAAAAAATGAAAAAGACCTTGATTCAGTTTTATATTACGTAAATGCCAATTTACAAAAATAAAATACTAATAAATGCATATTTATTGACTGACTAAAAACAATAAGTGTGAAATAGTGAAATACATCGCGTTTTTTGCGTTTCCAGAAACGACTATTCAATGGCCATTATTTTCCCGGGAAAAACTACTAAAACATTTTCTCGGGTGGGAAAATAAAAGAAGAAAAAATTTACCGGATTGAGAGTACTGTGATCCTTGAAGGTCTCTTCGAGAATAGCAGATTGATCTTTGGAGAGTCTAAGCTTCTTCCTAGAATTATCACCGTCTTCATCGTCACTGATCCCTCTCGAGCCTTGCGGATCTGTATCTTCTTCTCTCTCGCTCCTTTTTCCCGTAGAGCTTGAGACTGTGCTGTTAGGAGAAGATACTCCGGCGTCTTCGTCGCCGTATTCCACCGTAGACGGTGGTCTGTTCACGTCGATACCACGGATGAAGGTTCTTGTTTCTACACGACTTGAATCTGAGTATGGAACTGCATGCATAAAGATAGAGTAATATATTAAAAAAATGGATTAAGAGGATATACGGATTTAAATATCTGATTCTTTATCCGGAAGAGGGAACGTATGTAGAAAGCTATGGACGTACCTGAAGAATTAAAACTCTCGTTCAAGGAGGATCTTCGGAGTAATCCAAAAGAAGAAGAAGAGGGAGTAACGGAAACAGATGGGTTTGATTTGAGGTTCATCTCTTTGTTAGGAAAATTCAAGCCTAAGCTCAGACCCAGATCGTCTTTCTCCAACATCATCTTCGTGTGTTTTTTCTGATGAGTTTTTTCTCAGGGAAAACAAAAAAGGAGACTTTTCTTGGACTCTGTTTTAGCACTAAAGTTTTCTGCTTTTCTTCAAAGAGAGAGAGATAGAGGAGAGATGATGAATGGGAAGCATGGAAGGAGAATGGTTAATATAGGAAGATAGAGAGAGAATGATGTTATTTTTTAATATAAAATAAATAAATAAAATCAATCATGAGTGTGTGACTAGCTGGGGGCAAAACAATTATTATTTAAGTCAATTAATTATTGAACCTTTAAGTTCATGAAAATAATTTTATAATCACAAACTTTGCTTCTTTGTCCCCCTCTTGTTACTCTCTCAACCCAAACAAATGATTAAATCTAAGAAATATGATTAAATATAGTCGCACTACTAATGATTCTGTTAATATATTAATATCAATGTGACATTAATATTCTCAGTCAAGGATGATATCAAACTATCACTAAGAGTTCATTATTTGGGATATTCATGACTTTAGAATGGACATCTTCCCCTTGAATAATATAAAAACAAAGTATATATATCGAAAACAAAATCTAATAGTAATAGACAATAAATTATTTATATTTTGTTTAAATGCTTATATGTATAACCTTTTCTTTTAAATTCCAGCCAATGTTCTAATTTTTAAAATTATTAGATATGTTAAGTCGTGAGAGGATTTGAACTAGTCAAAAAGAAGTTTTACAAAGTCTCTTTGAAAAGTAATTGGAAATTTTATTTTTCAAGATACTATGCAACTACCTTATAAGTTACCATGTACTGCCAACAACATTAGTCAAACTTTAATAATTTTCTAGGTTTTTTCTTCTCGTTCTAGGTATTTATTAAGTGTTTGCCACGATTTGACTTTATTTTATGGGATTTTGAAAGAATACGTCTTAAGATGAAATGATAATGCAAATCTATCCTTTCGATTGCTATTGTCGAAAAAGAGTAAAAAATGATTACCCCTTCTTAATGCCTTAAAGGCCAAGAGTCACGCTTGTTGCACACTTTTAAACCTTTTACTTTTTTCACTTTTTTTATTTGGTCATAAAACAACCACTTTTAAGCATTACTTATTAAATTAATTAATGAAAGCCAAATAAAACGGTTGCATTGAATTCAATCTTCTCTCTGTGAGAGGAAAACAAAAGATATGGATTCAAACTACTTTCAGATTTTTCTGTTCTTAACGCATGAGTCGACCGCATGAGTTTTACTTTTGTCGTTGAACCACTTAATGACCAAAACAGTACCCTAGACCAAGAAATAAAATAATGGTAAGCATTATTGATAATTTATAATGATGTTGGCGATGATGATGAAAATGTCATCATATGCCATAAATATTTGTCTGTGTGGTAGTCATGATCATAATTAATTTAAAACAAGTTTGTGGTTGAAACCCAAGAGATTTTTACCACAATACTCAGATAAATCATTATTTATTTATAATGTGATTAGTTTTATTACAAGTAACGCTTCAAATCAGGTGATCGTATCTTGGTGATAAAGGGTTCACGGCTATGAATACCGTCATTTGGGTTTGATTTCTGGTCACAATAGATTTAATATTCTTTCCGTTGGGACGCTGAACCCTATTTATAGAGATAGTCGAGAATGTGGTTGTCCGAACATCAGAGTTATCAAAAAAAAGTAACGCTTCTCTTGAATGTCCTACAGTAGAAATATCTCTTAATTTATGATAAAAACAGGAACAGTAAATGCTTATAAATTGTAACTAATATTTTTCAGTTGATAAAAAACTAATGTTTGTATTGAAAATTGAAATATTACTATGTTTTAACACGTAGCATTACTTTGTTTTAATTTTAAACAGGGTGCCAATCAACTTTTGCAATTACGATGAATAACATCGTACATTAAGCATGGTTAGGACGTAGGTGTTGTGATGATGGGAAATCATTAAACAATTTTTAAATGAACTGCTTACATGTGAAATTTATACGAGTATTTAAAATCATTATATAATGGCGCAGTTAGATTTTGTTATCATAAATCTCGACTAATCAGCATGAAAATTGATTTTTTGTAATTAGTTGCACCAAGATTTTTCTTCCCTTTAAATCCTTAAAGGATATTAATTCAGCATTAATAGTGAGGGTCCCAGTCACACGCTAAAAGAAGAGATGGTCATTAAAAGAATTGGACGATCAAGATTTGACCATGGGAAAACAAAGTCGAGAGGAGATCATACGGTTAAAAACGTTTCAATGTTGGGCCCCACTTAATCCAGCTATATGCTATGACATCCATCAAATATGAATTGGATCAATATGATTGGAATCAGACACACAAACTTTTCGTTCGATCTGATTTTCATAATCAACGTGGGTCCAATTTATAGTCGTTTTTTTGTATGTGCAATTACAATAGTCACACACGACTATACGAGCCAGATTTTGAAAGAAGCTTCTATGTTTTCTTTTTTAGTTAAAGTTATTACAAAAATGTTTTCACTGACGATTAAAGAAACATTTTTTTTCTTATTTTGGAAAAAATAACATTTTCTAATAACCTTTATAAATTAATACTTGATAAATTAATAATTTCTATAAATTAATAAATTTTTCCGGTCCCAAGTCGAAACAATGTAAAAATTAACAAAATTCGATAAAATAAAAAGATAATAATTTTTTTAGAAATCCCTATATAAATATATAGTCCCAACAATAATATAAATTAATAATTAGATATGTTTCTGCATATAGATATAAGATAATATATTAGTATAGTTTTTTATTTTTTTACATAAAATTAAAATTTTATTAATATATTACCTCTTATTTTACTTATTATATCAAAAAAATTTAGTGATATTTATCTTTTAGATTTAAATCAAAAATTTATAAAGAATTGTAAACACAATGATTACTTTTATACTCTTAAATGTTTTCAAATGTATTGTAATATTATTTTTAATTTCATTCTCATTATTGCAGACTATAAATATTATTTCTTATATTTTAAACTTATGAATTTATATCTTTTTTACATAAATACTTAATATGTATTATTAAAATCTATTTTAGTGTGATAAATAATGTTTTATTTATAACTTTAAGTTTGTATATGTAATTTTTATTAGTAGTTCCATTTAAATTTCTTATAATAATATTTTTTTCCAAAAAAATTAGAAAATAATTATGGATAAAAAATTTATTTTCTATTATTAAGAACTCTATAAATTAATAAATTTTCAAAGTCCCAATATTATTAATTTATAGAGGTTTTACTGTATTCTGACTATGTAATTTTTTTTCATATATAAAAAAAAAATCTACAAAAAACTTTTTTTTGTTTTCCTGTATTATTTTTTTAATTACATGATAAACATTAAGAATTAGTCTTTTTCGCTAAGAATTAGTCTTTTTATAAAGATATGGAATCAAAATTTATTTACCCAAAGAATTTTTTTTTTGTTTGCATGAAAAAAAAAAAACTTGTGTACTATATTTTTATTTAAGGATTATTTTGTAGGTTTTTGGCCGTAATAACAATGATCACAATAAATAAATATAAAATATTAAAAAGTATAATGCAATAATGATTACAATTGTTAATAAAAAACATTTGAAGAATGTATACAAGATAGTAGCATGAAGCTTAAAATTATATAGTAAATCATAAAATAACTTAACAAAATTTGTATATAATATTTAAAATATAATCATATAGTAGGCATTGTTTAGACTTGATGTATCTGTGAATCAAAATTATTATCTAACAAAATGTTATATAATATAAAAGCGTTTAGTAAAAAATAATAATTTGAATGTAATGGTGATTTGATCTAATTAAATTCAATTAAATAATACTATGATTATATATAATATTATATAAAATTTCTATATATAGTAAAATTTAATATGAATTTACTTTAATTTAAAAGTTAGTGAATATATATTTTAAATGAGTAATAGAAATATGAGTTTTCATAATAAAATAAGTAAATGACTTGAGTGACACTATATATTCTTTTTTGTGGGGAAAAAAATATAAATGATTAACCTCCAATAATGTTTAATAATATAAAAAGATATAGAATAACTTATAGATACAGAGTGACTGTGTAGTTACTAAATTAAATATAAATGTTCTTAGAGTGAATAGATATGTGTACTAATAAGAGAAAGAGTAAAACAACATAAAAAAAATATGATTTTAATAATAAAAAGTATTAATAACTTGAGGGATAATATATTTTTTGTGGTGGATGAAAAAACTCAAATATAGTTTAACTTCAATAATTTGTAAAATAAGCAAATATACAAAAAGTTGATTTAAAAAGTGGATTTTTTATTCTGGTTTGATATATTAATTTATATTTTATTATAGAATGGATATGCGTAGTGTTATAAAAGATATATTAGAAATACTATGTCAATGACATACGTTATAATTATTATAGTAAGAGAAATAATTTTTTATATGTGTTTTGAGAATATTTTTTTGGTAACAACATATCATTATCATATTTTTATAAATTATATGTAATGATGCTGTTATTTTTTTACCAATATTTCTTAAATAATATATAGGACATACGGCTAATGGACAAAATTTTATTATTTTGAACTCTGATCTAGATGTGTTTGTCCATGATGGGGTTGCTAATTTTATCTCCAACAAAAATTTCCACCTCTTAAATAAATTGATGATTCCACAAAATTTTAATCTCCGATGCTAAAGAAAAAAGTTTGAAGACAACCACCAGAAACATGTGTGGTTTATATAAGACCTTGTTTTCAATTAACACACCAAGTCGGCATTTTTCAGGATTTTTTTTTTGTGAACATACATTGTTTCACAAATCAATATTTGATTTTAGATTTATTTATTTTCTTGTTGATGTTAATATTTTTCATCGACAAAACGGATGATTCCACATTTCAAAAGCCGAAAAAATTCATTAAAGAAAACATTAGAAAAATCCTACATAGTTATGGCAAGAAAATAATTAGTATATCCCATAAAAACTTGATCGTTCTTCTTTCTGAGAAGCTATCCATTACATCAAAAATATGACAATGCACTGTAAGATACATTTGTAATAATATGTCAATGCGCTGTAAGATGTCTGCTTCTCAAAGTATATAAACTCTAATTATTTGTCTATTCAACATCAAACAGATGCACTTATCGTTTTGAAAGAAAAAAAAGGTTGCAGCTTCTGACTTTTAAAATGAAAAATTATGTCAATCGTGTAATAAATAGTAGTGTTTGTCTTTTTGAAAAAGAAAAAAAAGAAGTAATGATTTCGGATCCGTTGTTCGCCTTGCTGAGGCTTATAGTAATAGAGTTTGGATAATACCAGCAACTCATTCCATGGTTGTTCAAACCTTCCTAATGACCACTGTCACAACTACATGTACATACAAAGATTTGTCTTCCAAAAATAACTGAAAGCAGTTACAAACTCATGCTAGAACCGATGCGGTATGATTTAAACAGTTCAATCCTGGTTTCTCCCTTGTGATTTGAATGGCAATACGTGCACGTTTACCAACAGGAGACAAACTCAGAGGCTGTGACATGAATGTTCTTTCCATTCGTGTCATTTTCTCCAATGAGATTGGAAACCATAATTGCCTTCTTTTTTTTTGGAACTCCTTACTTATTTACGGAAACTGATACCGATTACTCAATATTTTCCGTATATTAAATAGTTTTGATTCACCAGACGTAGATCTTAAAAATGACTCTAGATTTTAGTTATAAGCTTTTTTGTCTATTGAGAAACAAAATATAGTGGTGGAGTTCACGTGGGGGTGCAGAAAACAATGGGGACATTCTTAAAAAAAAGTAGACTAAATATAAAAACACAATATTGTTGTCAACAAAATTATGGAAAAGGTTGTAATGTTTATTTATAATATAACATCAGATATCTAGTACTAGTAGTATATTTCGGGGTCCTTAAGGGGAAAAAAGGAAGAGAAGAACAAATGAAAAAGAAACTCACGTGGACCCAATACGATATGAGCCAGTGAGAGACTTCGGACCACGTGACGCTAACACACGCGAGTGTCGAATTGTCGGTTCACGCGCCGACAGAGGAAGTCATGACAATCATACGATACTTGTTCTTCCCTAAAAACAGCAAAGTCCATGACCATTCCATCATGAGCCTCTCTTCTTTTTATCTTATTTCGTGTTTGCCCATTTAATAATAGCATTGCCTAATGAATAGAGCATGGCCTCCTTTAATGATACAGGTTCGGTTCTACACTATTGCACGTACACTTTCGGCTTGATTGGTAGCATTTTATTGGATTGGTGTGAACGTTTTTATTTTAATTAATTTTATGTTATTTGGATACTAATTGGCGTTGCATTGTCTAAGATGGACGTGATGTATAAACTGTGAATTCATCAATCCAGTGTGGAAAATCAGATCTATTGTTTTAGATGCTTGGTTGGTAGCAGGATAAAAAGTCTATAAACCAATCCTTCAAGATGAATAGGAATACATGGGATATAAAAACTTTCTTAAAATATTTCTTTAACTATAAAAAGAAATAAGTTGAATGAAAGTAATGAAAAATAAAATACAGAAAAAAGAGAAAAGAAAAAAAAACACTAAAAATATGGAGAATTGTGAGAGAGCTTGCACTTTTCTCTTATTAATATTTGGCTGAATAAAAATATATTTTTAAAAATAAAAGATTATTTCAATTGCGAGACGAGATATTTAATAAGTAATCTTTTTTATCTTTCGAAAAAAATATGATATCGGTTGATCGATAATCTAATTTAGAGATTTAAAGAATCTTCATGAAGAGAATTTTGTGGTTTTTCTTCGAAAAATTATGTAAAGGTTTGATTCTTTATATAGGTGAGTCGTCAGCATACTGTCCAACAATAAATAAAAACAGAATGATACAACTCATTTTTTTAATGAATTTTTTTTTCACTGGAAAGTAATTTTTATCGAAACATATCAAAAATGATCAAAACAAGAAAACTATTCACCTGTAATTGATAAAAAGTATCCCAAATAATTATAAGTTATAATTGAAATATTTATTTTTGTTCAAGCTCAGCAGTTGAATTTGTGCTATGAATGTACAACAATAATTAACACTTAACAATATAATTATAAAAAGAAGACTGCTGAAAAGAAAAAAACAATATCAGCTATGTTTACTCTTAGACACCATTTCTTTCCATTACTTTTGTTTTAACCGATAAATAATTATGAATATTTATTGAAGTAAAACTGTCATTAAATCTTTTATGATACCTGTAGATATTAGTATAATACATTTTCTCCATTTGTAATTCCATTACAAGTTAACTTCATGCAAGAATAACGTTTGATTGAAATGAAAAATTGGTTCACAAAAACTGTAGTTATACATGTGTGTAGAAAATTTAATTCTTTATTGATTCTTTTTTTCTAAAATATTCTTTTTTGTATATATTCATAGAGTCAAAGAGGAAGAAAAACTGTTGTAAATTCTGAATTATATTACAACTGAAATTCACAACACTGGAAATATAAACATTAATTAACCGTTTCATTAAATTCTGATTTTTTCACAAAATAATAATTATATGTGTATAATTGTAAAGCTTAATCTTTGTCGAAGTGTATTTATTTGATTTGAAATATTTATATATTTTTAAAAATTCAAACTTGTTTAATTATGAGAAATTGCAAGTGATGTCAATGGATAACTTGTAAATTAGTTTCTCCTCTATTAAAATTATGATTCTCCTTATTTATTTATAACATCTCTCCTCTAAAACTAATTTGGTGGCCAATGTTATAGATTTAAATCATTCTTTAATTATTTCTCTGGTATATGGTAGAGTGAATAAAAAAAAAGATTATATTATTTTTTTTTTTTTATGATTGATCAAAGTAAAATATAAAGAAGAGATATATAAAGTGGGATAAAACAAAATTTCTCTATAAATAAAGTCCAGAAAAGAGAGACTCAAGCCCACATATGAGAACAAAGATTACAACCAAAAACTAAAACAGCAAATAGTTTACACAGTATTATTTAAATTAACAAATAAAGTTTTGATATTAAATACCTAATATCAACCGCCAAAACCAAAACATACCAAAATCACAACTGGAATTCAACCACTAATAATCTTACCATTACTCCCAGAACGGATGTTATAACATAGATATTAGCAATCAAATTGGACACAATTCATAATAATCAAAATAGAACAGACTAAATGATAACAAAGGCTGAAAAAGACACACCTCAAGAACCTACAACAAAAAAAAATGGGAATAGAAAACCAGGCACCATATTGGTTTATATTATAGTAAATTCTATTACAGTAGAAATCTATAAAGATGGAAATATAAACATCATTTGCGCACTAAAAATAAAATACTATAAACCATGTGTATACTTTTATTTTGTTTTGCTTAAATAGTTTCATAAAATTCGAAGATATGATCCAAATCCTAACAATATGGTAGATGGTATATAGTAATTATTTTGTGGAGGAAAGAAGTATTTATTTTGTTCTGTAGATTTGATATATTGCCAAATGGGAACCACAAGCTGAATATTGTCCACTGGATAATTTACTT
The DNA here is from genome assembly GCA_900406495.1 of Sisymbrium altissimum. Taxonomy (NCBI): domain Eukaryota; kingdom Viridiplantae; phylum Streptophyta; class Magnoliopsida; order Brassicales; family Brassicaceae; genus Sisymbrium; species Sisymbrium altissimum. The sequence continues at coordinate 13,751 of OVBI01003062.1, forward strand.
TCGTCCTTATTATATCACAACATGACATGTGACTCCGAGTTCGAGTGTGAGATGTCGGCTATGGTCGTAGCCACTAAGCTAGGGGGGGCTTGGATTCATAGAGTGAACTTTGGGTGATTGTCTATGCATCATCATCTCCACAATTTCATGTAACCTGGTCCCCTTGCCTCGATATTACGCTATTACCCCCCCAAGAGTAGGTGGTATGATATTTTCTGCGGGTATGTCACTGTACTTAAATGGTTCAATTATTGAGTTCATCTTGACCAATCCTGTTGTCGGTCGATAGTTTTTCTTTCTTTCCTAATATTTCTCATATTTGTGTGGCATGTTGTTGTATTAAATCATTGTCAAGCCTAAATAAGAAACTTTTATGATATTGCAGGAACAGAAATTCATATGAGACATGAGTTTTTTTTTTAAATGTGAAACGCTTATCACTATTAATTATCTCACGATTTTTATCTACACACAAACTGAATAATTATTATAATTATTATACATATACTACATCCATACTAATGACCTTGTCATAAAAGTCATAATAAATCAAACTAGAGATTGGCTACCTTTGACTAAATGGAAATTAACTTGATGTAGTATGGAAAAAAAAATATACTACTATATGTTAAAATTATAAAGCTATATAAAATTCATTATAAAAAAATATATAAATAACTATTAATGAAACTAAAGGAGTGTGTATTTCTAGCATTGTATTCTACACGTATATATACATATATGATTGTCCAATTAAAAACATTAAAATGTGTATATAAGATTTGATAAAATTGATTAAAAATCATAGGACGAAAAATGTCTACTTTAAAAAAAATATGAAACTTGATAAATTAAAAAAGTATAAACTGTAAACAAGAGAATACTTGATAGAACAAATACAAATGGAATAGAGATGATAGATGAATAATTTTGCTGTAGTTGATATTTTAAATAGTAGATGAATAGTAAAAAAAAATGATCACAATTCAGTAGAACAATTTTAATGTGTTTTCTCTGTAAAGGAATCTATAGAACAATTTTAAATATAGAAATCAGAGATTTCTCTTAGCTCAGAAACTCAAGAACACAAGA
>OVBI01003063.1:0-14842 GCA_900406495.1 Sisymbrium altissimum
ATTTAAATTGATCAAACAAGTAATTCAAATAATATATATATATATATATATATGTATATAAGTATTGAAAGAATAGAAATACAAAATAAATAATTTTGTTAATCACATTATACAATTAATATTATATAATGATACTATAAATTATATAAATATATTATTTTGTAAAAGACAAATCAAATAATGTAAAAAAAAAACAAGAAAAAAAAATAGTTAAACCACTCAAAACACTCTATTTCTACTGAATATTACTGTAGACAGTGATACTCACTTTTTTACTCATACACTTGAACCACAAGTGATTCATTAATATTTTAATTATTTAATAAAACAGTTCATATGTAATTGAATTGATATGGTGAATGGTAATAGAAGTGTGGTTCGCACACCTAAGCGGTTCCACCACTTTTTATCCGTTTACCATTCGTAGCCTTAGTTGACCCATCACGTCTCATGTTTAAGTTGACACCACTTTTCTGTCTGATTTTGGCCAGAGCAAATCAGCAAAATGTGAGTGCTAGTTTCCACGGCTTTGTGTGTGCTTCTTTGGAAACACAACAAATTCAAAAGTTAAATATCAATTGCGTTTGGGGTAATGTTTGGTTTACAAAATATCGACCCTCCTCCTTTTATGTCAACTGAATTCAACTCTCTCTATCCTTCTCCCTGAATATTTTTATAATGTTGTATGTTGGAGGAAAAAAATATATTTACTTTTCAAACCATAACATATCTACCCAAAGACACATGTCAGCTCCTCGTTGGTTATCACTTTTATAGCAACATGACCATTATTATTTGGAAATGGCTATGGAAAGCTCATTGGAGCCGCATATTTTTCCGTTGCTTGCTGAAGTTTCCACCTACCGTGTAGTGAAGCGAGTTTAGCAATTACTTGCTAATTTTCTTCATTTTTTATTGTTTAAAAATTTGTTTTCGAGACAATATCATTTTGTCCAACTATGTGTGAAATTGATACCTTTCTTTTTCGGTTTTCTTTCTTCGAAATTGCCGAAAAGTTTCGTATAAGATTTTTTTATTTTTTTATTGTTATAAATTATTCTTAGTTTCAGTTGGTATGGTGTTTTGGTCTTCAGTCATCCTTATTCCTATTTGGATTTAATTTGGCTGTTGTTTTTTTGTTTAAATGTGTAAATTTGTTGTTCTCGTAATGTCTCCTCTATAGTCAGTCTATAATCCTTATATTTTTTTCTCATCGATTTGGGACTTTTGGTTTAGAAAGTTGGTTTTATCTTTTATAGAGCTTTTGACTTTTGCCAATTTTGTGTAATCCTGAAACGATTTTTTTATTTAATAAAACTGTAGTCAGGGACTAACTATAATCGAAGAACCAAATTTCATTTTTTTAAAAAGTTCCAGGACAACATTTTCTTACAGTATAAATTAAAAATAGAAGTAATGATAATTTGGTTAACCGATAATGCTAAAAAAGTCAAACTCCATAAACTTGGCAGAAAAAAAGAAAGGACCCAATGAGGGAATAAGCCATTTTTTTCTTTGCCATTACCGGAAAAAAATCCAAACATTTTAAAAATCCCACTGACTTAGCCAAAGATGGACACTTACACTTTAGACCCCAATCCCCCTTGTCTCTTCTCTCTCCTCCTTGTTGTCTCTCTGACGACTTTAAAGCAGCAGAATCTAGGGTTTGTAAACAGTGAATCTTTTGCTTCCTCCACAAAAATCCGCCTTCTGGTAAGTCAATCATTCACCTCTTCTCTCCCCCGTTACCCTTCTGCTCGCTAAGTAAAAAGCTCGTTTTTAGGGTCTATTTGGGATAGGAAATCGAACTTCTTTTTTAACGTTTTCATTTCCTTCCTACTCACACTCTGTTTCTTCTCTTTCTCTCTGCCTCTCGTTTGGGTTTTCTCTGTCTTTTCTAATGCGAGGAGGTTCAGTAGATATGTCATAGTCTTTAAAGTCTTGCTCTTGGTTGTTCTCTGCTCTTTACTTTTCAGTTCTACACATTTGCTACTCGACTTTTGATTTTCTGCTGACTTCTCCTTGTTTAGTCACTGGAAGGATGTATAGACTTGGGGGAAAAGAAGAGTTTTTTATTAGAAGCTATGTATCATTTGCTCCTTTTATGAACATACTTGAAAACAAGCTTATCATGTTTTATAAAATGAGTGTGTTTGAATTTGCATTTTTCTTTTGTGGCAATTTTGTTATTAAATCTCCCTTCTTGTTCTTGCTGTAGAGGAAGAAGACTAAAAAAAGCAATAACCTTTAAGCAATGGCAACTGAGAATCCTATTAGGATGTCTGGGTACAGTGAAAGGTGGTCTAATTCTAAGCCGGTTTCTGTTCCTAATCGGAGTGGAAGTGCTCCTCCGAACATGGAGGGGTCGTTTCTAGCCGTTGATAATCTATTGTCACGACAGGGCAGCTCAGGTTTTAATAACTCGAAGCCACCGAGTTTTCAAAAGCACGCGTGTGAGGAGCCTGTGACCATTCATCCTTCTAAGCACAACCTGAACCGCGTACCTTCTCCACCTATTTATTACCCTGCAGAGTATCAGTTCATAGACAATCGTGTAGGTAGATTTAGAAGTAACCGGGGACTGAACAAAGTTAATTCTCCCATTCATTTGTCCCAAATTACACTTTCTACTCACAAGGAAGTGTCCGAGGATGATAGCTCTCAACAGCAATCTGCTAATAGTGTTTCGGATAGGACTAATGGGTTGGAAGAAGATTTGAGGCAGGTTCGGCTTCGCTTTCTTTCCTTTCTCATTAATATTCTGGTTATGAGTAGCGAAATGTCATTCTTTTTTTTCTCGAAGTTCATGTAAGTTTCAAGGTTTTTGGATCTCTGAGCTCTATAAGTAGTTACAATCGAATCTCTTTTGGTCGCAGGATGATAGTTCTTCTGATCCAACCCCTCAACATAGTCGGTCTAACTCTTCAAATGGTGAAGTGAACACAGCGGATGAGACTGGTAATGTCTCGGAGATGTCAGATGATGTCGTGGTTAAAGATAATGCTGCTTCAGTGACTAGAGCCTCAGTTGGCACTGAGAAGACTCCTGATGAATTGACTATCATCTCTAAGATGAAGAATACTAACATATCTGGGTCTGGAACGTCTAGTTACCCTCGAGAACCAAGGAATGTAAGGCCAGAAAGGCAGATTTATCAACAACAAAATAATGTAACATGGGTTCAAGGTGGCGGTAAAATGGGTTATCATGGTGTAAACGATGCAGTTAACGGGACTGGACAGTTCCATTATGGACAACCTTACAAGTTTTCCGGTGAAGGTCAGCATGTGCTTCAGTCGTCAGGCTTTACGCCGCCTCCGCTTTACGTTGCAACCCAGACGGCTTATGTGACTTCACCAGCTCAAGTCTATAACAAGCAGTCTCCTGCTGTTTACTCTCCTCAATATGGTTATGGACCATACACTAACATGATCCCACACCCACAGTTTATACCTGGATACCCTTCCCATGGTTCCGTCCCGCTTATTCTCGGTCCAGAGTTTGTTCCTCAATTACCTGGGCCAAGTGCAGGAAGTGTAGTCCACAGAAGTGATATGCAGTATCCGGAGAAGTTTTATGCTCCACCGGGGCAACCTTCTTTTCCAGATCCTATGTATATGCAGTACAGTCAACAGTCATTCGGGCAGATGGACCCGATGGTTCCTAGGGGGAACCATAAGAATGCTCCTGAGGCTCAGAAAGATGAGCCGAAGTTCGTCCGGGGAATAAGGGGGCCGAGTAACTCTAATATGGCTAGGATGGGAATGATGGGTATTAATTATTATGGAGTCCAGCCAAATATGGGCATTATGGTGCAGTATCTGCCTACACAGCCCGGTGCTCCTCTTTCACCGGGCTCTGTTCCCTATATAGAGGCATATCCTGGGTGGCAGCCACAGGGGAGCTTGGAAGGTACCAATGTCCCGAGATTGTGCAATTTTCTTGAAGAGCTGAAATCTGGAAAAGGCAGGAGGTTTGATTTGTCAGACATCACAGGACACATTGTTGAATTCAGGCAAGTTTTTGATCTTTCTTTCACGAGTCTTGCCTTGGGTTTCTTCTTAATCATATGATAACAAACTTTACTTAAACCGTTGTTTCTTTTCAGTGCGGATCAGCACGGGAGCCGATTCATTCAGCAAAAGCTTGAGAATTGTAATCCAGAAGAAAAAGCAGCTGTCTTTAGGGAAATTCTTCCTCATGCTTGCAAACTAATGACAGATGTATTTGGTAATTATGTCATTCAGAAGGTATGTTCGTACTTGACCCTATGTTATGTCTTGTCCGTCAGACTCTATCCCCTTTCTTGATGATTTGCGATATCTGTTTCAGTTTTTCGAATACGGAAACCCATCCCAGAGAAAGGAACTTGCGGATCAACTCTTGGGACAGATAGTACCACTTAGTCTGCAGATGTACGGTTGTCGAGTGATACAAAAGGTACAAAAGTAGCTACATTTTTGTCTGGACTATGGAGTTGAAATGGTTGACTCATGGGTGAAGTTTTGTTTTGGTGTAGGCTCTTGATGTCATAGAACCTGATCAGAGGGTTCGTTTAGCACGTGAACTTGACGGGCAGGTCATGAGATGTGTTCGAGACCAAAACGGAAACCATGTAATCCAGAAATGCATTGAGAATATTCCGGCAGACAGAGTTGGATTCATGTTAGCTGCATTCAGGGGTCAAGTTTCTTTGCTCTCTATGCATCCTTATGGCTGCCGTGTTATACAGGTACTAAGAATTCAGTTAAAAGATTTTTTTTTTTTTTTTCATTCTCTGTATCTTGATTTCTCTCATTATTACTTAATAACTATGCATCTTCATGTTTTCTTTTCGCAAATGTATAGAGGCTTTTGGAGCGTTGCTCAAATGAGCATCAGTGTCAATTTATCACCGAGGAGATACTGGAATCAGTATGCGTCCTTTCCAAGGACCAATATGGAAATTATGTCACGCAGGTATGTCATACCATTTTACACTTGCCAATCTTTTGCAACCGAATTTGAAATAAATCAAAATCACACTGTTTGTCAACCACTCACAACTTAAAACCAATATTGCTATTTGGCAGCATGTATTGGAGAAAGGGACATCTGAAGAACGAGAGAGAATCGTGAGGAAACTATCAGGGCACATCGTGCAGCTTAGCCTACATAAATTTGCATCAAATGTTATAGAGAAGTGCCTGGAGCATGGTGGTAGAATTGAGCGGGACCTCATCATCAAAGAGATTGCAGGGCCGGACGAGAGCTATGATAGTCTATTGGTGAGCAAATGACCAAACCTGATACGACTTCATTTTAAACTGATAGTATATTAACTGTAAGCCACCTTTAACAGATGATGATGAAGGACCAGTATGGGAACTATGTGGTGCAGAAGATATTCGAGACATGTACTGCTGATCAGCGTGCGGCATTGTACAGCCGAGTAAGAATGCATGCTTCTGCTTTGAAGAAATACACATATGGGAAACATATTGTAACTCGTTTGGAACAGCCCTTTGGTGAAGGTATTAACTTTCCTCAACTTTAAATTAAAGTTTGAGTAGGTGCAGAATCACAATCTTAGGAACAAGAAGGGGTTTTGTCTTAATGTACTGGATTATATTAGGGAGAAACAGGGGAAATGACAATACTGAATATACTTGAAATGATTAAAATATGGATCAAGAGCGACGAGTTTCTGCTCTGTTTTGATTGAGATGTCGCTTTGTTTATCTGTTCTGCAGAAAGCCGGGAATCGAGGCGATGAGAGGCTTTTCTGATCAAGATAGTGGCTGACTCAGATTTAATCGATGATACAAAATTCGCTTTTCAAGGAAGCTGGAGATTCATTGCAAAGGTTTTACATTGGAAAGGTTCACTTTACAATCATTGTGGAAGCAACTGATTGTGGAGAATGTTTGTTGTACTTTCGAATTTTATCATAGCCGTTGTGATGATTGTGTGGCATGTTCGTAAATATTCATAAATGTATCAGTAGTGTACTCGTATTTGTAACTGGTTTGTGGATTCATCATAGACAATTCCAAAACTTTTCTAGACAGTTAAACTGATTCCAAAGTTGACATGCTAGTCGTTATACACTCTTTCAGTGTTCACCACCAATCCAATCCCATGATACAAAGAGGAGACAGTACTATACTACGATATAGAAAGAGAAACTTGTCATTACATCGGAGACTCATGAGTAAATACAAAAGTCGCTGCATATCACATGGCAATAGAAGAAACCACTCAAAAGAATAAATTGAGACCAGAGCAAGAGCTCAAACTAAAGCCTCCAAAAGATACTATGTTCCATCTTAACCAAAGAGATCGAATCCGAAGTCTCCTTCTTCCTCTTCCGACTCTTCTTTCTTCTTCTCGTCCTCCTTAGGGGCGGCTGCAGATTCGCCTGCACCACCACCACCTCCACCAGAAGCAGCCCCTCCAGCTGAAAATCCTCCACCAACAGCACCACCGACAATCACCTGCTCCACAATATGAATTGATTTCAAATTGATATAAACAGAAACAACAATTCTCAATGCAAAGCAAGCCTCGAACAGCAATTTGATCACTAGTAAATAACTTTGTACTAAGTTTCAGAGCCACGGAAATAGACAAGGCTGGCAAATAAACAATAGTCGTAGAGGTAAGAATTGAGTAACTAACTATTATAAAGCTGTAACCTTTAAGTATGTAAGTGTTAAGTATTCTAGCTACATTGACGAAAAATCACATTTTTATGCAATTGTGATACGTAAAGGGAAGGTTCTAACACAACGAAGATGGGCCTAGTTAGACGAGATCATGCGAGCATACTCCATGATGACACCTCACTATGAGAAATACTAATTCATGTGAACTGAACAAACGTTGATCATACAAACTAGACTCCGATCAGTGAAAGAGACACAGAAATGTAAACGCGCGTGATCCATCGGAACAACCAAAGAGATGAGGAAAGGGAGAGGCTTTTATTATTATATACCTGGCATACGGCGGAGGTAGGGCAGACAAGTGAAAACGAAGACTGAACGCCGCCGGAGGAATCAGCGGAGAGAGCAACCTGAACGAGCTTGCGCTGGAGCTCGAAGGTAGAAGAAGCAGAGGCCTCAAGGTCTCCCTCGTGTTGCTTCGCGGTCCACTCTCCGCCACCATTTCTGCACACGAACGTGTATACTCCCATCTTCTTCTTCTACTGTTGATGAGACAGAGATTTTGGAGAAAGTTTGTCGATCGAGTGGTTTATGTATTATATACGATGATGATGATAGGACGAACAAGAGCAAAGAGAAACTAAGAACCCTAGTAGTGGTCTCCAAGTAAAAGACCGTTCCACCCGTAATAAATTGATGGGCCTGAAAAGGGCCAGTTTTGGAGAGCAAGTGAGCTTGTTCAATTGCAGCAAAAAAAAAAAAAACTGAATAATTCTAATTTCTAATTATTTCGTTCACGGAAAATATTATGTGCTATCAAATGTTTTACAACAAAATATTAACTTTCTCATCTTCATTCTTTTAACTCTTTTCAAAAGAATACTGAATATGTACTTTGTAAGTACAGTCTTGTTTGCGGAACCCAATGAATGTTAAAGGACAGTTAGCATGTGAAACTAAGATATAACAAGAAAAGGACATGTTAGTTTAGTCGAGTACTTTATTAATGTGGATCAGAATTCAGAACATATACTTTTTTTTTTTAGTGATTTGTATTAATGTAGTTGATGCGTTACTATTTAAAAGATTATTTAATGTGGCTATATACGTCAATGAGCTGGAAATGAAGGATTTTTTTTTTTATAAAAAAGACGTGAATACAAATGGTAAACCAGATAAATCGGCGCCGATAAGGTCAAGAGCTAACCAAACAAGACTTTTCTTGTTTCTTTGTTCAACAAAATAAAGTCTTTTCTATATCAAATTAGTGGAATTGTACGTTTCCTTGTTTTCATGTTCAGTCGTTGACTTTTTTTTCATTCCCATTGGCCTATTTATGGAAGATATTAAAGAGAGAAAAAACTTCCAACAAGGTATCGTCTTAGTAACTCGTGACTGAACAGTGTAAGGAAGGAGACGACGATTCACGATGGGAAATAAGGGAAATCTCATCTTCTTATGGGCTATGCTCGTCTCCGTAGTCGCCATGGCCACGGAGCATCGTCTCTTTGAGCGGACTAAGGGCATCAATGGTCTCGAAAAGATCATCGTCCGCGACCGTCGTGGTCGATCTTTCGAGGTATCCTTCTTGTCTGATTATACGGAACAACCAAAGCTACGCTTGTTAGTGGTTTGCGAATTGTTTTTAGAAAATCCTGAGTCTTGACCTGTTCATTGTTATGTATTCCGTTCATCTTTTTTTTTGATATAATTTATATACAAATTTAGTGATTGATGCTGCTCAGACTCGAAGGTCAAAATTGCTTGCTGCAGATTTTGATTCATTTCGTTTTTCTTTTTCATTAAACAATTTCAGGTTTACTTGTTTGGAGGTCAAGTGACTTCTTGGAAGAATGAGAAAGAAGAGGAGTTACTTTTTATGAGTAGCAAGGTCAAAATTGCTTGCTGCAGATTTTGATTCACCCTTTAAGATCATTATATATATGCGCATATATGAGCAGTAAAATCTAAAATCTATGTGCTATGTATTGTGCAGGCTATATTTGAGCCTCCAACACCGATTCGTGGAGGAATTCCAGTATTGTTTCCGCAAGTATGTGCGTTGCGTTCGAATGTTCTTTTTTACCTAGTTACTGACTATGTATAATGTATAATTATTTTGTTAATGAAATGCTTGTTTTGTCTTTTGTTTTGTTTCGTTTTTTCTGTAAATGCAGTACAGCAACACGGGTCCACTTCCCTCACATGGATTTGTTAGAAATAGGTTCTGGGAAATTGATGCTAATCCACCTCCTTTGCCATCACATTCTTCTTCTAGTGCTCACCTTGACCTCATCCTAAGATCATCCGAAGCTGATTTGAAGATCTGGCCTCATAAGTAAAGATTCTTGCACTTCTCTCTCTCTCTCTCTCTCTCTCTCTCTCTCTCTCTCTCTCTCTCTNTCTTACACCATTTCGCAACTATATGTTATAATATCCCACATCGGAAATGAAAACGATTCAAAATCAAGACATAAATAATGTGATATGAATCTCACTACTCATTGGTAATTAATTTTTAGTTGGAAGCACACAACATATACATAGAATGTGAACCCTTTTTTGGTTTAATTCTCATAGAAAGCAGCCTTGTGACCATCTCTTTATCTTTTTCAGATATGTATACCGACTGAGAGTAGCATTGGGGCATGGAGGAGATTTGACGTTGACATCTCGTGTTAGGAACTCTGATGTAAAGCCGTTTAACTTCACATTTGCTCTTCACCCCTATTTCTCTGTTTCCGATATCAGGTATAATCTCATCGCTATTTCCTTCCTTTTTTCTTCAAGCCAACTCTTTGTGATCGGTAGAATCCAGGGAGTCACCATCTCCCATATTTTGTGTTTTTTCGTAGAGGCACAAGATCTCATCTCTCTATTGACTTTCCCTCGAACCTTTTACTTTATATCGTTTCAAACATCTTACTATCATAGTTTCTTTCTTGAAATGTTTTCATATCATATAATTACGCAGTTGTTCTTTATCGCTCTGTTGGTGGTGTTAGTATATTATACAAATTATATATCGATCAGCTTCTTGTGTTCAGTCAAATCCAGGTGGAAGGATTGCAAAATTTGGATTATCTTGACCAACAAAAGAACAGAACACGTTTCACCGACCATGGCAAAGTTATAACTTTTAATGCCCAGGTAAGCTTATCTTTTTTTTGCATATTCCAATTCAACCCCATATTTCATCACTAACCAAAAAAAAACAGTATTAACTCTTCAAATAGCTTGACAGGCTTTACCTAAGCACTCCAAATAAAATCAGAATCGTGGACCACAAGAAAAATAAGACAATCGTGGTACACAAGAAAGGACAAGTTGATGCTGGTAAAGACTGTCAATTTTCTTATACTTTTATGAACATATAGATACAGAAACAGATTGTTTTAGTAATGATGAATAAAATTTATGATGATAATACAATCTGCAGTGGTGTGGAATCCATGGGAGAAGAAAGTGGTCGATTTGGGAGTTGAAGATTACAGGCGTTTTGTTGCTGTAGAAAGCGCGGCGGTCGAGAAACCGATCATATTGAAACCTGGACAAGAGTGGAAAGGAATACTCCAAGTTTATGTGGTTCCTTCTGGTTGCTCCGGCGGAAAGCATAACCACAAAAAATCCTGCATTCCTCATACTTAAAAACTTAAAAATGTCCTAAAAGGTATACTTTATGTTACAGAATCAGATGGTGTTCGGTTCATCGAGTCAGGATCCAAACCGGTCCTTACCAGTGTCTTTGTTTTGTAATAAATTTATTATTGGATCCTGTAAACTACAACACTGGATAGTTTCAATAAGAATATCAATTTATTTTCTGTAGTTTACTTGCCGTATCAATTTTATCGTTGTTGATTAAAATCTCTCAATTTCAACTAAAAGAATGTAAATATATATAGTTGTCAAAAACAGGGAAATTAAAAAAAAAAATCATCCGGAAAAAAACATGGAAAGAGATGTAATCAATGAAAATCGGAAAGAAAATGTTGAGCAGGCATGCACAAGGAAAAGAAGTGTAAAGTGTTAGATGGAATTTGTAACTACTGAAGCGGCCATATCATAATCCAAGTTTTAAATATAGCAATATCTGTATGACTCGTAAGGCGACGCAGACAAAGAAGAAGGTTTTCAAAAATGTGTACAGAATGGACCGGTTAACAAGACTAAAATCTAAAATCGGCGTCCATAAGGTCAAGATCAAAGAGGAGATGTGGCGTTATCGCTGCTTGAGCAACATGCATGGGACTAAATAAGACTTTTCTTTTTTTGGTCAACATAATAAAGTATTTTCCTAAATTTGTTTGGTCAACACAATAAAGTCTTTTCCTAAATTAAATGATTGGAAATGTACGATTTTTTCTGTTTTTAGGCACCGTACTTTTTTTTACCTTCTATTTCTTTGGTCTATTTATGGAACAAAACGAGAAAGATTTTTATTTTTTATCAAGGTATCTTCTTCGTGAGTGACACTGAAAAAGAGGGATTCGCAATGGGGAATAAAGGAAATCTCGGATATCTAATCTTCTTATGGGCTCTTCTCGTTGCAGTAGTCGCCATGGCCACCGAGCATCGTCCCTTTGAGCGGACTAAGGGCATCAATGGTCTCGAAAAGATCATCATCCGCGACCGTCGTGGCCGATCTTTCGAGGTATTTGTGTTGGTTTGGATTGGTAATATTGCTTAACAGCATAATAGTAAAATAAGTTGCAAATGAGAAAAAATTATTCAGATTGGAAAGTAAATCAAATCAAGTTACAAAATGAGAGGAGATACATAGATTGAAAAGTCATGGAATGAATAGAAAATAGTACAAAATTACTATATATGTACATATACCTAAGAAGCAAATTAACTTTTTTCTAATAATGAATTTCAATATATTATTCTAAGGCATATTCAAAACGTTCATGCGTTTTGATCTGTTTGATTGCCATGTACAGAATATGTTGGTTTCAAGTCATCTTTTCAATGGGATCTCTCTATGAACTTAATGACTTATTATGCTACCTAAGTCCTAGACACCAAGTTCCAAATTGTTTGCTATAAATTTTCATTCATTATATTTATTTTGTAAAAAAACTTTCAGGTTTACTTGTACGGAGGTCAAGTGACTTCTTGGAAGAATGAAAAAGGAGAAGAGTTACTTGTTATGAGTAGCAAGGTACTTCATATTCAGTCTAAATATCACCTTTTAATTCTTGAAAAAAAAAATCACCTTTTAATTAAGATCATTATCTATACATGTAACTGGCATACGTTAGTTATGCAAAGATGAATCATTTGGGGAAAACGTTTGGTTTTAATTATTCTGATCGGTTTTTGATTTAAGGGAAAGAAGTGAACGTAGAGCTAATCAATCCTTTTTGTTTTTGTTTTTGAGCTAATCAATCCTTACCTTAATATATGCATGTAAATAAATAAATAAGGAGCTCATATAAAAATAAAGAACTATAAGTCATGTGTTACGTATTGTGCAGGCTATATTCAAGCCTCCAACACCTATTCGTGGAGGAATTCCAGTATTGTTTCCGCAAGTATGTGCTTTCGGATTTTTTTCAATTTTCAATTTGTTTTTTTTTTTGTTTCTTCGTAAATGTATTGGTTTTGTTAATGAAATGTTTTTTTTTCCTGTAAGTGCAGTACAGTAACACTGGTCCACTTCCCTCGCATGGATTTGTAAGAAATAGGTTCTGGGAAATTGATACTAATCCACCTCAATTGCCATCAAATTCTTATTATGAAGCTTGGGTTGACCTAATCCTAAGGTCATCCCAAGATGATTTGAAGATCTGGCCTCATAAGTTAGATTCTTGAAACCTCTTTTTACTTTCATATTCTTACAACATCTTTCAGACACATATTTGGCTCTATACATTTACAATGAATGTGAAGCATATTTTCTTTTGTTTAATTGAATCTCACGACCTCTATCTGTATACATTTCAGGTTTGAGTATAGACTAAGGGTACATTTGGGACCTGAAGGAGATTTGACGTTGACATCTCGTATTAAGAATACTGATGTAAAGCCGTTTAACTTCACATTTGCTCTTCACCCCTATTTCTCTGTTTCCGACATCAGGTAAGTTCATCTCTAGACTCGTGGGTAGTCATCATATTCCATACTTCGTGCAAATGTTTTTTCAAATGTTTTCTTATGCAAATTATTAAGCAGTTCTTGTTTTTTCTGCTGGTGTTGGTATATTATATCGAGTTATATCAGCTCTGCTTGTGTTCAGTGAAATCCAGGTGGAAGGATTGCAGAATTTGAATTATCTTGACCAGCAAAAGAACAGAACACGTTTCACTGACCATGACAAGGCTATAACTTTTAAATCCCAGGTAAGCTTTGTCTCATTTTGCCAAATCCAACCCTTTATTTCATAACTAATTAAGAAGGAAAAAAAACAGCAAAATAACTCTGCAAAAATAGCTTGACAGGATTTACCTAAACACTCCAAATGACATCAGAATCGTGGACAACAAGAAAAAGAAGACTATCATTGTACACAAGGAGGGACAAGTTGATGCTGGTAAAAAAGACTTTAAAAAAAGTATACATGATTGTGTTTAAGTAATGATATGGATTATCCATAAGAATCTAATAATAACATGCAGTGGTATGGAATCCATGGGAGAAGAAAGTGGTAGACTTGGGAGTTGAAGACTATAAGCGTTTTGTAACGGTGGAAAGCGCGGCAGTCGAGAAACCAATCACGGTGAATCCAGGACAAGAGTGGAAAGGAATACTCCAAATGACTGTGGTTCCTTCGAGTTGATCCAGTGGAAAGCTTGACCCAAAAAAAAAAAGTCATGCATATATATAAAAGTATATATTGTGTTGCCGAAAAACATGACATGGTGAACACGGAGATAAGTCAGGATCCAAACCAGACTTGACCAGTCATTTTAGATTTGTAATTTTAGTAATCTTGAATCCTGTAATAAACTCTAATAAAATAAAAGTAAGTGTTTTATTTAGACACGATAATAGTTAATACTGTAATTAGATTTTTTCGTTGGATCGTTAAATACATGAATATTAATTTATTTATTTTGAGTATTATATTATTTTTTGGGTGTTTATTAAAGTAAAAAAAATCTTGGCCACAAAATGAAATCGCTCCAAGACGTATCATCATCCACGAATGAAAAAGTTCCATCTTTTTTTTTCTTTTTCTGTTTCATAGTCTCTGTTCACTCTCTCCAGATTTTCCAGCCGATTTCCGCCAATATTCGACAAAGGGTTTCTTGAAATTTTCCCGATCGTAAATGGGTTCGGTTTCGGGTCAAACCCGAATTGCGATGATGAACCTCTCCCTCTCCTCGGCTGAGAAGAGTCATAATATTCGCTCCTCCCTTCTCAATTCTAAGGTATTGTTTTCAGCTTTCATCGTGCTTCACCCAGCAAAATATCTGTTTTTTCTTTTTTCATTTTCTGATTTAATCTTCTCCTCCTTCGCTTGTGTTAGAACGCAAATACAGATAATTGTGGGGTGTCTTCAAAATGCAGTACATTCCTGAGGGGTCAATTTCAAAGAATACAGTTTTCTCGGGTTCGCCAAACTCGACCTTTGGCAAAACCTGCATGTAACAAATTCGTATTGACTTTTGCAAACCAAGTATCATCATATCTCTTAGAACGCTAGTTGTGTGATTAGATTCTTTGTAAATTTTGGTGTTAGTATAGGTCACGTGGTGACGCCTAGCTGCGTCATGCCTTTGACGGAAGAGAATGTGGAGATAGTGCTGGACGAAGTACGGCCGTCGCTGATGGCTGACGGAGGGAACGTGGCGCTGCACGAAATCGACGGACTTGTGGTGGTTCTTAAGCTGCAAGGAGCTTGTGGTTCGTGTCCTAGCTCATCAATGACTTTGAAGATGGGAATCGAGAGCCGTCTCCGAGACAAGATTCCAGAAATTATGTCCGTCGAGCAGTTTCTTGAAGCTGAGACAGGAGGGTTAGAGCTGAACGAGGAAAACATCGAAACGGTTTGATTTATACTAAAACAAAAAAGTATTAGGGTGAAATTGAAATTGTTAGTTATTTTCAATTTTGGCCTCATGGTTTTGAAATCGATCTGAATGGCCTTCTCTGTTTGATGACTTTTTTTCAGGTTCTCTCTGAGCTACGGCCTTACTTATCAGGAACCGGAGGTGGGGGGCTTGAGCTGGTTCAGATCGATGGTT
>OVBI01003064.1:0-14834 GCA_900406495.1 Sisymbrium altissimum
CTCTATAATCCAATGATTGTTTCAATCACAGAGCATTTGATGGAGAGCCAAGATCTGAAATGTTTGTTTTCTCTTTATTTCCTTTATGGATTCAAAGAATATATGGCATGATCTGCATACAAACATTGTCTGAATTCCATGGTGGTCTTTTGCGCATCTGTTTTGGGAGTTCCTTAGGAGATGTTTCTCTTCTCAAGCTTTTGGTTGTTTGTTTATCAGTTTTGCTTCTCAGGATTTTCATTGCCGTCTTCCTCTTTCCAGCCTTTTGCTTAATACTACGCTCGGTTTTTTATTAACCGAGCAATNGAGTTGTTTATTTACTGTTGTCATGTTATTACTTGGATTTTACATGGAATGTACTGCGGATTATTATTATAACCTAGTTCTCAGTTCTTAAACAGTCTCTAAACTAATCACTAATATAAGAAAATTTCAAGAAACACTATCCAACACTAAACGTCAATAACACTGTAACCAGGAAGCTTCTTCAAAGCTTTATCCTCCACCATCTTCCGTAGCCGTAAAGCTTCTTCCCAGCCTCCCAAACCAACATATGTATTCGACAATGAGATATAGTAAGACGCATTGTCTGGTTCCATTTCAAACAAAACTTCTGCAACTTCTTTCCCCAACTTTGTGTCTCCATGATACTTACAAGCACTTAACAAAGCACCCCATACACCTGCTTTCTGTGGCTCTCCAATCCCTTTGATGAACTCATAAGCTTCTCTCAGCTTCCCTGCCCGGCCAAGCATGTCAACAACGCAAACCCGATGCTCGGTAACTGGTTTCACGCCAAATTTATCCTCCATTTGGTTGTAATATTTTACACCTTCATCTATAAACCCAGAGTGACTGCAAGCTGATAATAAACTGATGAAAGTGCTTTTGTCTGGTTCCATCCCTGATATGTTATTACTCATTTCCCTGAACAGTTCTATTGCCTTCTCTCCCAGTCCATGGAATCCGTATGCAGAAATAACTGAGTTCCAAGCAGCAATTGATTTTACCCCTGAGTTTGTAAATACCTTCAAGCCAGTTTCTAGCATCCCGCAGCTGCTGTACATGTCCACGAGTGCGGCACAGATGAAAGGGTTAGCCTGAAATCCACGCCGGATGAGATTACAATGTGCCTGCTTACCGTAGCCTGTAGACCCGAGCTGAGTTGAAGCAGAGAGAAGGCCAACGAATGTGATCTCGTTAGGCTCTAACTCGAGTTTTCTAAAGAGCTGAATCGCTTTTGGTCCAGCTTTATTCTGAGACAAAGTTGATATCACACAGTTCCAGGAACATAAGTTCGGGTCAGAGATCAAGCCAAAGACCTTCACTGCACTATCTATGTCTTTACATCTACCATACATGGTGATCAACGTGTTCTGCAATTGGGTTTCAGATTTTTTCAAAGTCTTAATAGCTAGACCATGAAAGCATCTTCCTTGTGAGACCAGTCCGAGGTTTCCACATGCCGAGATCGCACCTAGAAGAGTGATCATGTCATGGCTAACTTTCGCTTCGCGACTCATTGCTTGAAACGCTCTCAGAGATTCTGAATGGTGACCATTCGATGCACATCCATAGATAATAGAGTTCCAAGATGCAAGATCCCTTGTTTCCGATATTATATCTAACAGCAAGAATGCTGAAGTTAGGTCCCTGCAGCCGATGTACATGTTTATAACCGAATTAGCTGAAAGGATATTATTCCCAAATCCTAGCTTTAGCTGCCAGCAATGTACTGATTTGCCAAATATGAGAGAATCAGATGAATCACAAGACGGAAGAATTGCCAACACAGTTGACAAGCTAAACTTTGAACAAGAATACCCACTGACAAGTTCCTTAAACAGATTCTTAGCTTCTTGTGCAAACCCGTTTCGCACGAAAGCAGAGACCATCGAGTTCCACGAAACCAAGTCCCGGTCAGTTGTTGCCTTGAACAACAACTCAGCCTGCCTTGTTAAGCCACATGTACCATACATATCAATAAGGCTGTTTATTACTTCCAATGCTCCGGAATGCATCACCCTGCGAACCATGTAACCATGAATTGTTCTTCCCTCTCTTAATGAACAAAAATCACCGCACAAGGAGGTTACGGTAACCAATGTGGCAATATCAGGCTGAAGCCTATCCACCGATTGCATTTCCTTCAAAATACCAAATGCTTCTTGAAACATCCCATTTGAAGCAAAACCATTAACGATTGCATTCCAGGAAATCACATCTTTGCATAATAAGTTTTCAAAAACGGCTTCTGCAGCATCGGTGTCCCCACATTTTGAGTACATAGAAATGATCGAGTTGGCCACAGAGACATGAGCTTCTGGGATATAACCTGATCTAATAACCAGCCCGTGGAGGGATTCACCTAAAGGAAGCTCTTCAAGAGAAGCACACGCTGAGATAACGCTTGAAAAAGTCACATTATCAGCTTCTTGTCCTGAACCAGTCATCAACTTGAAGTAGTTCAACGATTTCCTGGGATGACCACTTGCAAGAGCTTTAGTCACGATTGTGTTCCAAGAAACAATGTCTCGGTGTTCCATATGCGTGAATACACACTCCGCAGAGCTCAAATCTTCACTTTTTGCATAAAGATTCATCAATGCATTGCATAAGTTAGAATCAGATACAAAGCCAGACTCTATTGCCACACAATGAACCTGTGGACATATCTTCGAAAGGTTTAAACTGGATAACGCCGACAGTGAAAGTAACAGCGTTGTGGAATCAAACTCAGTTCCCTTCTGAATCATCTCAATGAAAATGCTAAGAGCTGCCATGGAACGACCATTTCGATTCAGAGCAGTGATCATACTGTTCCAAACAATCACATCTTTCACTTTCAGTTCAGTAAACAGACCCAAAGAAGACACCAAGTCCCCGGTTCTACCGTAAAGCGTCAGAAGCTTTGAAGACGCATGCAAATCTTGAAGAAACCCATTCTTCAGAGCAAAACAATGGATACTCCTCGGAGTCTCTACCTCTGCTATCATCATGGAGGATCTAAGTACTTCACGAAAGAACATAAAGCTCGACTCCACCGTCCTATTCTCTCTCTTAGGCATTTCGTCGAACACCTTATGGTCGATAAGAGTATCCAGAGACAAAACAGCTGACGTAAAGTGTCGCTCATGTTTTCTCTTAGTGACTTGAAAACTGGATGAATAGTAACCGGAAAGAATATTCCGGCGAGTAAATGAGAGACCGGAACAATAAATTCTCAGCTTTACAGGTGAAATAGTACAATTCCTTACCATCACCAAGGACATGTATCGGCGCGGCGCCAAAAACATTATATAAATTTTCTAATTGGGTCTTTTATTGGGCTTTCTCTCCTTGAATTGGGCCTAAATAATTGGAGCTTTTTCTCCATGAATTGTAGTTAAAATGTTTATTTTCTTGTTAACATACATGATACATGTCTATTGTCTCTGGTTGGCTAGTTATAAATTCCTCTGGGACATGAATTCGCATCTCTATTTCTTTTTAATTTAATTCCTTTTAGTCCATTTTTACGCTGTGGTTGTGGCGATTAGCTTGACAAGAGACACTATTTATCAGAAAATTATATAAGAAAGTTGAAAATTAGTTTAGGTACCAATGGTTCTTCAACATATGATCTTTGGAGATTAAACTAACATCACAAAAATCATAATAATGGTTAAATAGTTTATTAAGTAATGATTAATTAAAACCAATTAATAATACTCTCCCAGATCCGTACTGTACCCGTTGCCTCTCCCGAAAGCATTGCATAATGCATATTATATGTTTCGTGTTCCCAACCAAAAGCATTGCCTATATTTTTTTATTATTAGTTGTCACTTTTTCGTATTATTCGATATGAATCACTTGATTAAAAAGAATCCGAAAATCGCTAATTCCCTCTTTTCATTATAGATCACATTCCTAAATCTGATTTAAACTGCATTAATTGCTGTTTACTAAAAATAGGTTTGTTAATGCACATTGACTTTCTATTTGACTTTGCGATCGATGTACGTGTGACGTACACCTGCTTTCGCGCTCATCAAACTAAACCTAACCACGTGTCTTCAACATTTACTATTATTATTAGTCAATACATGAATATTAAGCTCCCTTTTTGTTTGTATCAAAGTCAAAACAACATTTTTTTTTTTGTTAACAAAACATCTTATTATAATGAGTCATGACGATCGAGTTGTTTTAGAATCAAGTTTCGCAATAATACACATGAAGGTATGATTGAGTTTTAGGATTCAGCTTATTATAACTAGAATTAGTTTGTCGTGATTGAGTTATATATTTAGTGCAATAATTAGATATGCGTTGACATAAGATGTAGAGTATAATTATATAAAGACTATACTTCCTAAATAACTACGTGTTCCTGTCATAAGAAAATGATTAAAGAAGTGGAAATCAAATTGTAAAAAACCATGGCCGGGAAGGCATGTGGATGAGTTTTGCTTATTATAACAGGATGCAATTGACAGATTATATACATTTCAATTAATAATTATTGATATATAGATGGGTTAATACGTACTTATAATCACAGCCACAGGAGTACATGAATTGCTGCGTCGTCAGTTTTCATTGGCCAATTAGCCTTAAACCTTTCTGATAGCTTTATATATGCCTTATACACTTAGGTGAGAAGTTTAAACTCCAAACATTGATTATTTCCAACTATCAGAGGTTCTCATATATAAAGGCTTCTTCTTCTTTTTGTAAAGGCTTTATTAAAGCATTAAACTTTCGTGTATTGCTAAATTCAACAATTTTCATTAAAAGAATTGGTTTTTCTTTCTTTTTGAAAACGAATGAATTATTAGTTTACATTTATGTGTATAATATTTTCAACTAATATTTTTGTCTTATCTAATCTCTATGCATCCCAATGCAAACTTTATTAATAAAAACTCGACAATGACAACCATACTTTGACAAAAAAAAAAGTTATACCTATATATATATATATATATATATAGATTTTTATATATTGAAATGCATAATTATAGAAATTATATATCTTCCAGCATATTAAAAGAAATTAATTAATTGGTGTGACAACTAGCACCTTACGAGTGAAGAGAAACTATCCATGGTTTCATTAGATACCGCTTAATGAAGCCCATTGTTCTATCTCTACTGATTCGTTTTCTACGTCCTTGTGTTTTTCATAGCGTAATTACTATTTTTTTTGGGTGTGTTATGGGCGTAACGTTGCTTTTTTGTTGTTTTTATTCAATTATTTGTGTTTACCATTTTTAGATTATTACTATAGAAAAAGCGTCTTTTATACATTATATATATATATATATATATTTTCTTTTTTTTTTTTTGGATGGCATGGAAAATAGATGGTCGGTAAACAAATTTAGAGTTGACTTCTGATCCCGATATATAAATACGCTATTGTTTGTGGGGTGTCTCAAAGTTTAAAACAAATTGGACACCAATGTTAGAGAATCTGTGGTAATATTATAGTGTCTATATATACAACAATAAATGCTTGAAACATACTTTTTATTTTATACATAAATGGTGTTTTCAAATCATCCATGTGAATTAAGAGAATTTTTTGTAAAAAAAATCACTATAATCATGAAACAAAAACTTTAGTCTGAACGGGGGAAAGTATATGTTTTCTTTGTATGAGTTTCTTTCCTTCGTAATGAAACTCGTACACAACCTCCTTGTACGTAAACCAAGTAAAGAAAATCATTTAGGACACGTATGTAAGATTTTATTGGCTTGTTTAATGTATAGTCCTCGGAACATATATAGTCAAACTCAAAAGAGGGAATGAATACGAGTATTACATTACAGAACATGTTTGAATATCTTCAAATTTACAATAACAGCATGCCACGTGTATTAATTAGTCAACATTGTGAACTTGATATGTAGATATTCATTAGCCACAATCGACATTTCTACCTAATAAATGGAAAAATATAGATGGAATTTATCCACCCCAAATTTTGATTCTATATCGCTTCATCCAATTTCAGATAACGGGTTCGACTCTCCGAGTTATAACAGTGCGATTAAAGTGATGCCGTTAGAATGTTTTTTTTTTTGTTTTATTTAAAGGCTTCGTCAGTATTGAATTTGTTTTTCGTTTTTTTTTCTGTTAATATACAAGGGAGATTGATAAAAAGAAAAAACAGAAAAGCTGTAACCTAAATTTTTTTATTAGGTTCAATTTTGGACGATAACCGAAACTAAGAAGCTACAAAACTAGCATTAACCATACAACCGGATATGGAACAATTGAGATTTCCTCCTCTGCGCCACACCACTTCACCAGACAACTACGGAACAAAAAACGGTGCTATTGAAACCGAAAATCCACTAGAAAACAAATATACACCAGAATCAGAAAGGAGAGTTTTAAGACGCTTCACCAGATCATATCCTTTAAGATCTGGATTCACAGAGTTATACCTCCTACATCCACCGTGAGATCACCGCAGCACCACCGTAGATCAGAAACTAGCCACTAATTTCGTACGGAAAATTCTCCAGAAAACCATGGATGAGACATGCAGGCAACAAAAGAGTTCAAAAGATGCCGTCTCACAGCAACGACAATGCTCGCCTGCTGCCACCCGAAAGGCAAGAAAGAGCAAAAGCAAAATATGGAAAGTGGAAACATTTGTTAATTAGTTACTAAAAGACTGACTCATGCATGCATGAAAAACTATTAATAATTTATAGTACTTGATTTTAAATTATACGGTAAATTTTTAATGTTTAAAGTTTGTATAAGATATTTAGAATATAATTATATAATATGCATTGTTTAAATTTGATGTGTTGAAGAATCAAAATCAAGAAATTATTTAATAAAATATAATATAAAAGAGTTTAATAAATCTTTATTTAATTTTAATTTAATGATGATTTGATATAATTTGAATTGAATTTAATAATGATTTGATTATATAAATTTTGAATCAAGTTTTTATATATTGGTCAAAATATAATAAAAATTATAACTAAAAAGTAAATGAATATATTTGGTTAAATGAACAATAGAAATATGATTTTTTTATAGTAGATATAAAAAAGGTAAGTGACTTGAGTGATACTACGTATATATTTTATGGTGAAAAACAAATTTATAAATGATTAATTACCAATCAATTTTAATAATAGAAAAAGGTATAGAAATATTGAATGTCTAGGCTTTAGTTTTCAATTTAAGATGTTCAAAATTAGAAAAATACATGATAGTTATTAATGACTGGCCATAATTTTAAAAATAAAAATAAGAAACAGATTCATTGGCTGAAAAAGAGATTCATTTTCTATTTTATTACAAAATTATGACAAAAATATATTCAATATGTGTTGTATGTAAATAAATTAATATAAATTAAAAACTGTTAAATAAAAGACAATATTGTAAAGAGAGTTTAAAAAAACAAAAAAACAAAATTTAAGATACATGACAACTTCTCAGAATTTATTTTGGAAGGAAGCTATATTTTATTATATAAGACTATGTTAAATAACCTTATAAGCAAAATTAGTTTTCAAAGCTTTTGAAATTTCCGATTTAAATTTCCAATTTAAAAGCAAAAGCAGACATCCAATAAACTTTATGTGTTAATTCTTTCAAAATTTCTAAGATTTTTGAAGCATTTTGACAATATAGTATTCAAAATTCCTATGCTAATGCTCATCTACAACGTACGTGTCCTATCAAGCAATTAAAACGAAAAGTTGTAAAGGTTATATCTTTTTGTCTTTATAGAATGTCAACAAGTTAGATAATTATATTATACTATAATAATACAAGTTGCAAGCTTGGTTCATACAATCTAACTGATCATTGTCACGTCCATTTTTTTGTTTTTTATTACTGAGACATGATACCGTGTGGGGGCATATAAAGAAACAAATACAAAACAATAGTACTTTTAAATGTCTTTATTAAAGGATCAATACATGAAAGACTGTACTTTGGTAGGGTTTCCCTAATTCCCATCCACTTGATGTACGTAAAACAAAATTAGAATTAACGTTTTTAATTAACATTAGATTTAAATTAACTTAAATGGTTTTATTAAAGAAAGTGAAATGTGGTCAAACATTACGTTTCAACGTAGAATTTTCCAAAGACTTGACATTGACTAATTGGTGTACCACGGTCCACGGCACTTTTCTTCGTGGCAAACAATAGACGAAAAAATGTTTTCATTCTTTACATTCAATATTTATTAAAATATTTATAGTCTCGAAAAGATAATATTTACTTCATATCCAAAATAAGAGATACGATTCTTTTTATTTAGATACGATTTTTTGAAGTTGTATCCATATGATGATATGAATACGACTTATCGGTCCCATATTTTGAATAAGAGGCTATGGACTTAGCCAATTCGTGTACTGAAAAACAACTAACACATAAAGTTAAAACCAATAATTTTCTTTTGAAATTATTGAACTCTACGATGAGAAATTACAAATTGATTGGGAGGCACGAATATAATGCCATCTCAATTATTATACTGGTACGACGGTCGATATACCATATCAATATCAATTATTGTTTGTAACATTAAATTCTCTCTAGCCATATGCTCTTCGTCGACATTCATATTTAAACTCGAAGAAAAAGAGTATTTTTGTCATTTATTACATTTACTATACATGTAAGCGTATGTCGACATGTGCGTATACGTATGTTTTTAAGAATGCGACAAATATATCGTCTCATTATCGGCAGGCACATAAGTTTTATGTTTATCAGATGGCCGGTTCATTATTGACCGCAAACATTTGCAAAAACTTTATATTTGTTACTAACCAAAGAATTATAGTTGTCCAGTATATACTACGATCCTGAATATGAGAGGAAAAGAATCGAGCTAGTATATACTAGATTGATAATGTTCTTAGAATTCCTCCATTTGCATATATATGGTCAACTAATCTAGTTTGTCGAATCAAGAATGACTCTTATTCGGATATCAATACTTTTCTAGTCAGGATGTTTATACTAAATCAGTAAATCCTACATAAAAAAAAATCTTCACTTTTGTCAAAAAAAGTTGGCATTTTAAAATATCGTTTGGTTATATGATTAACTCCATAATTAAATGCCGCCTAGCCAGAGAACTATTGACAAGAGGCGCACGGAAAAACGCATATTATAATTAAGTAATTCAATGTCTATGATAAATTAGATTGGTTATACCAATATAACAACAAGAAAGAATTTAACCTTTTCTGTAACAAGGACAACTTAAAAAAATAACTCTTGTGTAAATTATTAGGGGCGGCAGTTAAAAATAACAAACATTAGTGATTGCAGACAAAAACAATAAGATAATGGGTTAAATTACATCATATTGAATTATAAGTCGCATCATATATAAAAACATTTTTTAGTACGTTATTATAATGTACAGTACGGATAAACTACTGACGTAATACTGTTTTCTCAAAACTGTAAAAATAAATTATTGAAAATGGATATATTAGTTTCGAATAAGAAGAAAAGGAAGTACGTATTATGGGATATAATGATAAGCTAACTATGATTGTTACCATTTATTTTATGTCGAGCTTTGGATATCGCTATATAAATCTACCACTAGATGGACTTTATTTATTTATTTAACTCTCAATTGGATAATAACACTATCTAGAAAGGATGTGAGCGGTACCTTTTTATTTTAATTTCATTTCTTTGATCCTAAATTACAAAACTATAAAATATGGCATCGTTAATAGAGCGTTGTGTATAAGTAAAACGTTGGCTTCTTAAATAACCAAACAAATTATGGAAAGATTTGTTAATTACTAAGATTTGGGCAAACAAAGAGATACATATGTTGTTTGATGGCTAAAAAAAAGAGGTTTGCTCTGTGTATTCCTTACATTAGAATAAAATGGTTTTTAATGTAGACGGGGATTTTTTATGAAGGGAGATCTGTACAAAAATTATGGCTTCTCTCATCCGTTAACTTTAACCTGAATTGATTAAGATCGACGACCTCTCCTGATCTTTCAGTTGATATATAATGGCCCTGTTCAGTGCAGTGACGCTAACGACTAGCGACTGCGATCGAAATTATAACAGAAACTGATCAAAATTAGGAATATATTAAATCCGGATTTGATCACAGCATTTCTTTAGTGATATGCTTTGGATCGCCGGAATTAACAGCGATCATCACCTTGGAATTCCGGAACAGATTTTGATCACTCGCAGTTGATCATTTCTCTCTCATGATACTATTTCTTTGATTTTTTTGATGTTTTTTCTGATCGCAACACAAGTCGCAGTGTCGGTGCTCCGAACAGGCCAATAAATATCCCAAAAATATCGTTTCAAATTTCCGCGAGAAGCAACAGGGTTCCTCGCCTATATTAGTTCAGTGGAACGGCGATATCAAATTGATCGACCGCTAAACGAGTCCAGAGACTGCCCCTTCCCTAGGATTAATCTTGGTCTACTTCGATTCAGTCACATCTCCAAGTCATTATCTCCTTCTGTTCATCAAATACGTACGGCAGTGGTACGGACGTACGGTACACTAATTACTTCCCACCAGTCTACCAACTAATCTGATGGTTTATTAATTACTTGTTTTATGCATGTCCTAATTTTTTGGCTTATTTACTCCCGGTCATTTTTATTTTCTGGTTCAATCTGGTTTCTTATAAGCCACCTCTTGGAACTGATCTTTTGGCTCGAGAGAAAACAAAAAAAAACCAACGGATCTTTGTATAGTTGTTGCTGTTCACTTGTTCTAATGCAATCAAATAACAAATCATCCTGGGTTCGATTACTGGCCACAACGGATTTAACATCCCTTTCGTTGGGGTGCTGGACCCCACTTGTGGGGATAGTCGGGAACGTGGCTGCCCGGACACCAGAGTTATAAAAAAAAAAAAAAAAAAAAAAAAAAAAAANAAACCATTATAAAATATATATCTATCATGTAACGATCAACGTGAAGTGTGAGTACTGAATAGACTCAGTCTCACTTTTGCTTGTCGCTTTTAGGATGATGATACGATAGATGCTCTTTACTTTTCTCTTTGCAGCTTGCACATTATATCAAGACACGAGTCCTCCAAAATGGTTGCTTTTATATTAAAAAAAAATGTTATTACAGTTTTTTAGAGCTGTAACCACAAAAATGAGATTACATGATAACGCCACTATTTCTAAAATAAATAGATCAGTAAAAAAGAATTATTAATTATATCTGTGAATCTGCAGCGGAACTATAAGGACATGTGGTCGAATCAAATCATATCTAATTTATTATATAGATCTTTTGTCGTCATCACACGATTTAGAATAAACACCTACGCTTTTCTAATTGGAGAAAAAAGCTAGAGAATTCATTTGATGATTAAATTGGTTATAGTTTTTTCTTTGGCCGGCTTAAGTGGTTACAGTTTTTTCTGCGGTAAAAAAACTGTTAGAAAATAATAATAAAAAGAGAATAGTAGACGAAAGTAATAATATAGAAAAGAATTGTTCCGATTTCAGAGAAATACTTTATAACGTTTACAAGTTAATATATATATGTCTTAATCAATTATATTAAAACAGAAGTATTTTTTGAAAAAAAATATTTAATTGATATATGATTTACATAAAATATCAATAAATAAAATATTAATGATTTGATTAAATTTTATTAAATATAATATAGAATATATCATTATCTCTAATAAATATAATTTTAACAATATAACTATTAAACACTAGATAATGATCTCTCTGATAGATAGATAAATATTAAAAAATTTATATTGAATTATTTAAAAATATTTTTATAACTCATAGTTAACCAAAAAATTAGAATTATATAAAATTATTTAAAAATATTTTTTATAATTCATAGTTAACCAAAAAATTATAACTAAACTAAAAATTAAATAATTTTTTATTTTAGTTACAATTTATAATAATGATTCGTATGATATGAAGATAAAAAGTTATTTAAAATTTTAAAATTTATTATTAAAAATCTGCATAGTTTAAATTCATATATTTAAATTTAGCATTAAATATTAAATGAAGTTATCTAAAATTTTATTATATAAAGTTTTATTCTTCAAAATTAATAGTTAATTTATAAAATGTCAAATATAAAAGAGGAAGGAAAACAAAAAAAAGGACTACCAAGAATTTCAATATTAGCTACGCTTACACACGTTAAACATGCATGATTAGTAGTATTAACGTTTAAATAGAGCTTAAAAGATCATTAAGTTAATTAATAAAGATAATGGCGTTTATATATGACCCCAATAGAATAATAGAACAACTCATAGCCAAATTCATTTCTCTATAGACACAGTACCAGACACGTCAATATATACATAGAGAACGTTTTGATTAATTATATTTCAAAATACGAGTATACATAACATAAATGAATCAGTTTGGTATACGGAAACCCTAAAAGTCGTGTAGATAGAAGTTGTCGACACGTGTGAGAGGCGGGCCACATGTAAATTATCCCTACACGATTCATAAAGTTTCTCGGCCATGGTTAGGCGTTAGGCTCGATCCTTATTTAATATTGCTTTTCCACTTTTGTGAGGTTTTTTAGTTTATCCTTAATATATATGCACAATATATTATCAACGTAGTTTTATTAAACATTTTTCCATCTGATCACACAAATATAAATTAAATCTTTTTTTATAACTCATTTGAAAAGTTGGAAAAATTGCCCTTGTCTATCGTGGGTTTTCTTCTTTCTAGAGTAATTAGTAATTAGTATTGAACTCTTCCATAGTTTAGGAATGTACCCTGAATTATCAAAAAAAAGTTTTGTTTAAAACAATTTATATGTGTTGATGAAACATGTCATTAATTAAATGGGATTATAGTGTGTACGTATGCAAATGCAAGTATGCAGAAGTTACATAGCCAATATTATTTTCCAGGCAGCCTTGTCCAAGGGTCATACATATTTGAATTTTGAAACTTTTCAGGATTTTTAACATTCCTCTTTGGCAAAGAGAAAAAGGTTCTTTAACATTTTTTTTTCTTTTTGCATTTGTATTTGCAATCGACCTCCCTTTATTTTATTTTTTTAAGTAATTAGGTATCTAGGTGTTGAAGAATCTATTTAAACAGTTATTAACCAATTCTGGAGCTCAATTCAATAAATTATAATTTGTTCAAATGTGTTTAAAATATTTTAAAGGATCAATCTGAACGGAGACTCGACTAATGTTAAAGTTTAATGGCTAAACATATCAAATCTGAGTAGCAGAAATAGCTATACTACCCACTCCGGTCCTTTACCACTGGACCAACAAGCATTGATTACTATCTCCAGTTGTTATTCACTTACTCAACATGTTTTCAGTTTGAAAGACTAAGAGAATTGGTAGTTACTCTTCGATGGTGCAGATTAGTTATACATATTAATTTGCATTAGTAATAGATTATTTTATCGATTTTCAGATCAAGAAATAGATCTGTCCGTCATTATATATATATATATATATAATCAGAGTAATGATATAATTTTCTAAAAACGTAGGTACGTAATGGATTAAAAAGGAAATCCTAGTCGGTAGATTAAACAGATGTAACCACAGGTTTCAAGTCCGGACTTATGATGTTCTTTAGAATTGTTTGCACAAAATCAATGTAGAACGTAAGGTTTGGTAATTCATATATACCTCCATTCTCTAGACCTAACAAGGGTCTATTAGTACGAAAAATATTTGTTACCATGTATATCACTTTTTTCTTCTAAGCTTATTTGTAGGGTTGTAGCTGCATGTAAATCCGTGTGTATATCAATTTACCGAACCATGGTCTAGTCAAAAGATAAAAACTGTTCCTTCAGTTTTTTCCGATAACCTAAGCTATTTTGAATTATTTATTTAAACTTTAAAAAAAGAAAGCCTAAATATTTTTGCATAAAAAAGAATTTTATGTATATTGGAATTATTTTTTATTGGGCCACAAACCGTCTCATCCCCTTGCCCACCCGTATATATATAAGCCGGCTCTAATGATTTCTTCATTGATCAGTTGCATGTAGTGGAAAATTGTGTTTATTTTAAAGGAGATTTGAATTTATTTTTTTAATGAAAGTCATGGTTCCTCAAGAATGTTCACGATTTGACAGAAAATAGTTATAGTTTACGACCAAAGGAGATGAAAAAAAAATTATTTGCTATATCTTATTTCTTAATGTACCGAAATGACTTCTGTTCTTAACTTGTTAATGTATTTTCTTTTGGTTAAAGACTCAACCTGTTAATGATGCATTCGGAAATTTATTGGTAAAATTAGAATAAAAAAATGTACACGAGCCAGTGAGCCAACGTTTCTGCAATAATGGAAACCCGAGTTGTATCTTTCGAAAAGTTGCTCATTTCCTTAGCAACGAAAATAATATCAATACTTATCAGTCGTTTATATTTTTTTTCGTTGCTCTCTATCAGAGCCGTGCTTATAGTGGATTGGAAAAAGCATTTGCCTCAAGCCCCACAAATTATAATTTATTTTAGAACCCCCTAATACAAAATATATTTTATGGTGTAGTGGTTAATGTCTACTCCTATTTTGATTTTTAGGTGAGTTCAGCTGTTCAAATCTCACTTATACTTATAATAGCTACTTTTTTTTGTTTGCTTTACAGCTATTTTTTTAATTAACTTTATTATATTACAACTAAAATATAAATGGTTCTAATAATTTGTTGTAAGAGTTGGTTTTATTTTTGTTTTTCTATACTATAAATTTTATTTTAAGTTTAAAAGTTTGTAGAATATTTAAAAAAAAATTAATCAACTTTATTATATTACAACTAAAATTTGAATGATTT
>OVBI01003065.1:0-14833 GCA_900406495.1 Sisymbrium altissimum
TTGCCCTTTCCTGTTGGGCCTTGCTGGGCCTGCGGGTCTGGGTCATTACAGATGTATTTTGTAAAAATCAATCATTAGATTTTTGTAAAATAACATAACAAATTAACACTGAATCATTTTAGTTAGTTAAGAAGGGTTTAGTGGGAATTAAAATTTTCAGATTCTATGGTTATTGATTTATAAATTTTGACATTGTTAGTAAAATATAGTGTTATTGGTTTTGATGATTTCTTAATTTCACAAAAAATCTATTGTCATTCAAAAATTTTGGTTTTTAAAGATTTTTATGATTTTACTAAAATCTAGAGTTATTGGAAGTTAGATTTTAACCAAATTAACTCAATTAACAAAATTAATCTTACATATATCCCTAAGTTTGTTAAAATCATTACTATTACTTTTTTTTTTATAGATTTTCTAAATATACAAAACTCTCTACAACTATTTCCAAATTTAACAAATATTTCAACTCTGAAATTCTACAAAAAAATATTATAAATCCAATTTCCACTAAGACCCCCTATTTTTTATTGGCCAAAAAGTATAATAAATAGTAAAACTTCTAAACTTTAAATTTTTTTAAAAATTACTAAGAATATTATCTTAAGTTTTAAAATTTAAATTATAATCTCTAAAGTC
Organism: Sisymbrium altissimum; assembly: GCA_900406495.1. Taxonomy (NCBI): domain Eukaryota; kingdom Viridiplantae; phylum Streptophyta; class Magnoliopsida; order Brassicales; family Brassicaceae; genus Sisymbrium; species Sisymbrium altissimum. The sequence goes on from OVBI01003065.1 coordinate 640, forward strand.
TATAATTTTCAACCATTCGTTAATTTAAAAATATCTGTATTTTATTCATTAAAATTTGTATTATATATATAATCATAAATTTATGTTTCAAAATTGTAATAAATGTTCAATCATTCACAAATTAATAGAAGAGAAAGAAATAGTGTGCAAGTACGCATGATAAGCTGAATATTATTTATTTAGAGTTTGATTTTATTTACTTTTCTAAAGATATCTTTAGATTTTGATGATTAACTTATTTCAATACACAAATTTTTATTTTCATTTTTAAGGTTTTAATTTATAACTTGCATGATAATGAAATTTTTTTTCTAAAAATAATTCTGCAATTATTTATCATTCAAGAAAATATTATGGAATAATAAATAAAATGCAGAGTGAAGATGAAAAAATAAATACAAAAAGATATATTAAGCAGAAAAGTTAATGTTGATATTGGCAAATAAATATCAGCCCATTAAACCCAAAAATGAATTAAAGACAAGATATGAAGAATCATGAAGGAAGTCAAACCGTGGTTTAATGGCATGGTGAAACTTAGAGCATCTTAAACGGTACACGAAAATGAGGGAAAACACCAAAAAATGAGGGAAGCCTCTCTCCAATGTTACACCAAAATAAAATAAAAAATGAGTTTTTTTGAACAATATTACACCACATTTGAGGAAATACTATTCACAAACTCATTTTAGTATTGAATTCTTTTTATTCGTAAAGTGACCTTTAAACTTTAACTGTAATATCCCGATTTCTGGTATATATGGCAATTTATGTAGAGAGGTTAAAATAATTGATTTGACTACCTATGTCACTAAAGTGCACTTACCTTTTCGGTTGCACATCCAGAGAGAAGTCTAGAGTTAAGCGTGCTTGAGCTGGAGAAGTCAAATGATAGGGGACCTACTGGGAAGTCATTTGTGGTACCGTACCGTGTGAGTGAGGTTAAAACACGGGGAATAGTCATGTGTTGATTACAGGGTCAGTATATCATGATTTTTGAACCTCCCGGTTAACGCATTGACCGTCGTACAGGGGTGGGCGAGCCCATGAGCTTAGTGAAAAAATATGGGAGCCCACTGATAGAGGCGGTCGGAGCGTTATATTAACAAATCTTATTTTATACATAAATTAAACAACATACTATTTATATGAAATATTATATTTTTAAATATAATTATAAATATAAAATTAATTAAACATCAACTTAAAATCCAATAATAAGAAAAAGTAGAAAGTACAATAAAATAACAAAAATAACATTAAAATACATAGTTGCAAAATTAAATTCAAAAATAAATTTAACATAACATAAAACATAATAAATGCTGTGATTTGTGGTTTAATTTAATTTCAATAGTATAATAAATGTGTAATTTTAACAAGTTATATATTTAGTAGAAAAATTGAAGTTTTAAAATAAATGAATATAATTTTAAATTTTGTAAAATAAATGGTGATGTTTTAAATAAAAAGTTAATAAGAAGAATATATTTATAATATTCTATTTTGAGGAAAAAATGAAGAAATTAGTTAGATTAAAACACAAACTTATTTTAGTGTAAACTCATTTTGAAAAGAAAAAAAAAGTAAAAAATCATTGAAGATGATGTTACGCGGTCAAGCTGTAAACACCAAAATGAGCCAAAGACTTATTCAAAAAAAGTAATACATATTTTGAATTATAACGATTGAATCTATTAGAATAAAAATGTCATATGAAGTGGAATAAATAGAAGACATTAAACATGATTTCAAGTTTTAAAAAAAAAAAGAGAGAAGAGATCTAAGATGGGAATAAAACATTCTCTACACATTTACGACATTTGTTTTTTTTTTTTTACATTTTTTTAATTTCAATTCCTGTAAAAAAAATGTGAAATCATCAAATACTAAAAACTATTTAATTCTTATTTCTATTATTTTTCTGCTTCATTTTTATTTTCACAAATTTTTGACTATATTTTTTTAGATGATTCATTGTTTCTGTGTTCCGAGAAAGTCTTGATTTTCAAATTATTGTTATTTACAATTTTTGGTAGTTGTAGTTTGTGATACCGATAAAAAAAACAATCAAATCTGACTTAACACAAACTGGATCCAAAAATACGGTTGGGACTTCACAACATTTATAGCGACATTCAATTGAATTGATTGCCACGCATTTTTCCAATATATCCCCGATATAAAAATACATTTAATATAAATTAACACATGAACAGATAAATGAAAACTTTCTCCTACATAATCTGTGAATCTTCTTTCCATGTTTCTCTGTTACCATCCTTTTCGCTCACTTCTAATAAAAGAACCTTCAGCTAAGCCCTTTTTAAAATAAGTAATCTCTACTCTCCTAAACATAAGATCATTTTCGTTTAAGCTTTTTTCTTTAATATGACAAATGAAGCTGCTTTGAGATCGTCAATGGTAGGGCTTGCAGTGGTGATGGTCGTGGTATGGTTATGGACACAGTCTTTGAAGAAGACGGCCGTTACGTACGCCATCGGTGTTTCTCTGGTCGCCGGCATAGTTTTGCCGGATTGGGACTTCTTTGAACGGAGTTTCTCTCGGTGGCCCTACCCTGTCACCGCCGAGGAAAGAGCCGCCGCTCTCTCCCGCAAATCCCATCCTACAAGGTTAAAATATATATTTCAACTCTTAGATCAAATGACCAAAAACGTTGTGCTAATTTATATTATTAGATCCAAATATCGGTTTAGATTATTGCTCAACCTCCAATGGATAAATGTGAAACCATATAACAGGTCATGTGTGTGTATAGCTACGGATTAGGTCTACAAGTAATGTATATTTCTGCGATGATTAGATTTATTTATTTATGGGATATATATATATATATATTTCGAATTTATTATATATGATATATCTGTAAATTATAAGCAGGTTTAGAGTGTACCCCATGAGGATGGTTCTTTATGGCGCGGTGTACGGATATGCAGTGTATAGGTGGTGGATGTTTATGACGAAATGAAGGCATTTTGTTCCATCTTTCTGTATGTTAACCGTTGATCAACAACTTATGTTAGGCTTTTTCTTTCATTCATATAAAAATTACTTTACGTTTTGAATAATATGTAAGACACACCAAATTCAGAAAAAAAAGAATAGTATATGTATACCAACAAAATAATCGAGGGTTGCATTGAATGTGTGAATGACTTGTGTAATAATGTATGTGACAATGATGCTATTTTTGAATTATTTTAGTGTAGGGCCGTACAAGTATGAATCACTGATTCTAGTAGAAGTTTCAGTATCTTCAAAGTCGAACAATCATTTATTTCTCTTACCACGCACGAGTTTCTTTCGTTAAAGAAAAAAGGGATTCAATAAAACGTTCTTGAAAAAATTAGGTTTTTGTTTCTTATTTTTGTTTGATGCATTGGCGCTATAACCATATTGGACTGATTACTTAAAAAATAACCATGTAATCTATATACTAATAAAAGGAACTATCTTAAGCTCCTGGAGTTGTCCATATCATCCAGAAAAACATTTCTAAGACCGTGTCACGTCTTCGTTAGGAAATTAATTTAGCAAAAAAAATTATGTTTGAGCCAAAGCGAGCTCCGTATTTTTATTCCACTTTTTTCTTCTTTTTTTCTCTCTTTTATGTCCATCTTTTCATCTCCTTCCTTACTTCCAAATTTTTATATCGACGATTCATCTTCATTTTCCCAAGACCAAGATGTTAACATTTCGCCGTCGACACATCTCACCCGCTATATAAGACTAAGATCTGGAATTTTAATCGGTGAATTAGTAAACTAAGATCTGGAATTGCACCGGAGCAGCCGCTGGAAATGGAGCAGGAGAAGCAGAACAAGCTATTTCCATTTATTATCAGGGCAGATGAATCGTTGTTACTCATGAGGAACCAAAGATCTCGAGAGGCAGTAATGAAAGGTGAGGAAGAGACTCTGACATGTCCACAAAGTTAGTTATGATTTTAATTGTGTAATCTTCTATATTTATGATGAAAAAAGTCAGGAGAAGTTATAATGTGTCGATTAGTGTGACTTATTATGTACTGATTAATTTGACGTATGATTTGAATTGTTAAAATTAGAAACATAAAAAAAAAATTCATACCTGAAGAAGAGAAACGAGGCGAGTAGCAGCCGTGGTGGATTCGATGGAGAGAATATAGTCGCTGATTGTGGGCTCAATAAAACCACTTGCGGTTACTGTAAACCCCCTTCTAGCCTCAGTCTCTCTCACGGTTTGTTACCTCACCATTAAATTTTCGTTTTTTTATATATTTTTTTTTTCAATTTATCTGATGTTTAAAATGATGATGATGTGATCGAGAAAGATGTGAGATTTTGTATGTTTCATATACAGAATTGCGTATGCTTGTAGCTTTTCTTTTGCTATGATTGGAAATGTCCATAACTCATTTACCGACTTAGTCTCATATCCAATGCAGGTTTATGGACAGGAGTCTCAGAGTTCATGATTACCAAGGTTTGTTGCATCCCATATGCTATTCTTTTTGAGATTCATTGGTTTAATATGAACAAATATAAAATTTGAATAAAGTTTTTATTTTGATGATTTAGCTTTGAGAATATTACACTTTATGTGACTTATATACTTTTATATTACACTATAAATGACTTTGATGTTTTAGGTGATTTTAATTGGTCTTTTTCCATATGAAATCTCATTTTTACCCATTTTTCTTTATTTTCCTCATTTCTTTTTTTTTTTTTTTTTTCCATTTCCTTTTTTTTTCATCACTTATTATTTATTTTTTAATTATCATTTAATTTATTATCTCCCACTACATATTGTTTTCATTATCTTTTACTTTCTAAGAAACAAAAATTAATTTTTATTTTATAATAAAAATTGTAGTTTTTTTCTCTATATTTTGATATCCACTTTGATATATTTTAGATTTTTATAAATAAAAACTTGTGAATGAAATCATGGACATGACTATGTGGATACTAAATAGTAAATATACTTAATATATTTGGACATAAAAGTGTGGTTATCAAATCGTGGATATGAAAAAGTAGATACCAAATCATAAAAATAAACATGGACATGATAACGTAGATATCAGATTGAATACATGTTAGCTTAGATACCAGATTTTAAACAAGATGACGTACATAGTAGATCTAGAACATATAACATAGACATGATGATTTTATTTTCTTTTGTCAACAAGTTTGTGTCCATAATATCTTATCCACATCATGATGATTATTCTGGAATGTGTTGATACTAGAAAGAGAACATAATGACATAGACTTGATATTTGTGTTTTATGTGTCAACGAGTTCGTATTTACTATATCTTATCCGTACATCCTGTGTTGAATTCACTATAACATTCTTTTGTAGACATAGAAATATGTACATATCTACATTGCTATGTATATATGTAAAAAATGTGATATCTACATTGTGTCCACATCACCATGTCCACAGTATCGTATGCACGTTATTCTATCTATACCATCATGTTTATAATTTCATATCCATTAACCTAAATGATTCAAATTATGTGTGTATGTAATTGTTAAATAACATTGAAAATGATTATTATTCTGGAAATGTGTGAATTCATGATTATGTTGGTATCCACACAAAATTGTCTACAGACATTATCTCTACAAAAAGGTCATCCAATCATGAATACATGGACATGTTCTGGTGGATAAGATATAATATTTTTAATTCGTATTTTTTGGAAGAAAATTATATGGATAAGTAAAAATGGACATGATTAAATAGACTGATCCTATATTTATGTCCATAAATTTTTAGTTTCTTATAAAAATCTAAAATATATTAAAATGGATATCAAAATATAGAGAAAAAAATTAGAATTCTTATTATAAAATTAAAATACCTGTTTATTGTTTTTAGTATCGAAAATGATCAAATCAATTTATGAGAGATGATAATAAAGATAATTGTAATTAAAAAAGAAAAAAAAAAGAAAATGAAAAAAAGAAAATGAAAAAAAGAAAAGCAAAAATAACGTGAGGAAGAAAGATAAATGTGTTTAAAATATTTTATGGGGTAAAAGAAATTATTCACACCATAAAAGTCAATTGAAACAAAAAGTCACTTAATTTGTAAAGTATACACAAAAAGTCACTCATAATGTAAAACACTCTTTAACTTTTCAAGATTTGAATTCTCGATTCATTGTTATTCATTTATCGTTTTGATTCATGTTTTTTTTTTCTGAGCTTACTGCGTTTCCTTTTCTTTTTGAGTAGCTCTTCTTCACCGTGGATGTAGACGATCTGGCTGGTACCTTTACAGACCTGAGACGGATAAAACATGTTTCCCGTCTTACACCATTCGCTTGAGAGCAAGTGATTTTGTTGCATATAAGGAGCAGCAGCAAGTGCGTAGAAGACTAGAAAGATTGTGTCTTATAGATACAGCTTATCTTTTTTTTTCTTTCTCTGGATCAATAAATTAAAAAACTACAACGATAAATTATGTCATTTTTCTCTGTCAAGGTCTAACGAACTTCTTCAACGTAGTCTCTGAATGTGAAACTTGCCTTCTCTTTTTAATTGTTTCTCTTATGCTGTATACAAAGGTTCTTGAATGATCCAGATGTTTCTTTCTCGGGCCAAGAAAAATGAACACTTATTAGGGTGGATAAAAAAAAAATGGAATTAACACATTATTCATATGATAAACTAATTTTTTACTTAGTCATCCATCGCCAGCAGTTCTAATTCCCACTCTCCGTATCATCATGATATGATGACTTAGGTGCCAGTATTATCCATTAATAAGGTCTAACTAACTTTGAAGTTTGACGTAAAATCATCTTTGTAACAGGAGGTTCTTAACCATTAAGCGCTTCCTCATCTCTTGCCCATTGCCTTTGCCATACAGTGTATTAGGAATTCTTTTGTTTCATGTAAGTTAAATAAACTAATGTCGGTTATGTTCCATTCATATTAAATTATTAATATAAAGCAGGAATGCTTTTTTGGTGGAATAATAACTTTCCTATATTGTGATATCTGGTTTTCTTATTTTTGCTCTCATTACTACGTTTATTTGCAGGAATTGGGGCACTTTCTTGCAGCAGTTCCAAAGAAAGTAAAGCTTAGCTTTACCTACATCATGCCAAACATAAATAATACAAGAAACTTATAGTCCATTGTATAATTTCAATTTTTCAAAACAATTAAATAAATATTGTCTGAATTATAAACGTTGTACGAATTCTGAATAAATGTGTATAACACAAATTTTTGTAACTTCTACATATCATATATCAAGCATAAATATGCAATAACTATAAAACTACTATTTGTTTCACCATTTCACCTTAATTCGTACACATGAGAAAATCAATGATTATATTAAGCTGATCTCAAATGTTTTTCCTAATTTTATCCTTTTGTGTACAAGAACATGGCTAAAGTCAACTGATAACACAAATTAGAGCATCTCAAATGCCTCCAAAAAATAAAAATTAATATATTCAATATATTAAAAAATATTTAGTAAAATCGGATTGTTGAATTATATTAAAATATATTGATGAAAAATAGAGATTTCTTCATTGTTCTCATAAATTTTTTTATATATCTAAATTTTATAATTAATGAAAATAACAGTTTTAAGTAAATATCATCAAATGATATAAACAAAAAAACCAAATTAAACAATATAAACCCTAAAACATATAAAGGTAAATATATATAATTTTTTTTCAATTACCATTTTAAAATATTTGAAACACATTTTTTAACTAAATTATAAAAAATTACTATTTTCTTCAAATGCAGCAACTACATTCTACTTTGAAAAATCCAGAAGTACTATCCGAAGCTTCAAACAAATTAAAAATTCACAAATCTAAATATAAGATTTTAGCGCGAGAAAAAGGGGATATGACACCTTTAAAACATAACAAACCAAATACACTATAATGATCCTACTAGATGCCCTTTCATCTTTTAACAAGTATGATGTCATTTTCAAACAGTTAAATATGTTACTATTTTAAATAATTTAAAGACATTTATTTCATAACAAATAACTTCGACCTATATAAATATATTCTATATTTTTGCAGTTATAAATCTAAAGAGAAGACAAAATAACATAAATATATATATATATATATATATATATATATATATATATATATATAAGGTAAAAGATCTATGCATGTAACTATATTTTTAAATTTGGTGTTATTTCAAAAAGAAAAGAAAATAGTCTGAGTAACAAAAAAAAATCATTGATCCAATATATGTCGTCTATTACCCTCTAAAAAAAACATAAAACTAAAAACTTAAAATATCCTTGTTGACTTTATGATATCATTCTATTTTTTTATAATTCATCAACAAGTTTTAATGCTAGCATTTTTACATAAAACTAAAATATACTCATTATGTCATAATAAATAAAATATGCCAGATATAACAGTCTTCTAAAATATACAAACTCATAGTATTTTAAATTAGAATTTTATATGTAGTTAACTATTTTTTTTTAAAAAAAACTTTTTGTATTTATTACATGTACTTATCTATCTCATATTCAATTCCTGTGGTAATTGGCTCTAAAGTAGTAAAGATTGACCAATAGATATCTTACTAGCTAACATTGTTATCTGTATTTGTTTTCCTAATTTTCCCTTTAAGGATTCTTTCAATGTATATTGATGTAAAAAGAACATTTAAAAAAAAAACTAAATAGATATAACTTCTTTTTTTTGTCAGAGTCTAAACAGACATAACTTTAAAAAAAAAAAAAATCCGTTAACTGAAACATCATTAGATTCGTAAACAGTTCTCTCTTCTAGTCCGGGAGACTAAACATTTAATAACTTGCCGAATTGCACCAATAGCGTATTAGATTGCTTTCTTATATATGCTGAATTTTGATATGATTGAGGCCAGTATATGACAAAAAGAGAGTATAGCTAACCAAAGTAACATTTAAAGAAACGTAGACATGTATATGACTATTCTAACAGCATCAAACATAAAAATGTATCTATTTACTTTATGCAAAATAATCAACATTCTAAAGATGAAATTTCTAACCACAAGTTAAACTAATCCTTTTTAGTAACTTGGTTTTTTTTTATAAAACTGATGTTCTTTTCCGGATAAAACTAAGTTACCAAAGTCTTTGGAAATGGTTTGCTACTTGCATCATATTCATTGCAAGATGTACATAAAGCTAAAAACCTCGACCAAAAGAAAGTTAGAATCAAATTTATTTTTGTAAAATTGGTAACGAGTGATATCTATAAATGGTCTGTTTCTCATTGTAAGATGTAACTTCTGTATAAATTAGTTAATAAATCATGAGAGGTTGACCACCCTCAATTATTGATGATGTATCACATATCTGTTTGTGTAACGGTCAAAATGCTAGTAGATTAGAGAGAGTTGGTAATGAAACAGGTCATAATTTCATTTATTTTATGGTTATCCTTCGTAGATGTCAACTAAATATCTACATATCATATTTGATCTAAGTTCAAATGAAATACTGTCTATAGCACAACTATAAATTATACGGTATGACCTTATTTCAAATCAAAGAAAACCAATAGCAGCATGATGTTCTAAATTTTTTCTTTGTAATATTATAATATAATATTTTATTGTAGAAAATGTGAGAGATGCAATGAATATAACCAATAGGAAAGTACACAAGTGCCACGGAAGCACGTTTCATCGCCAGCAGTGATTCTATAAACTGTCTGAAACGTGTCTCCCGGGATTTTTTTGTCGGCTACTCCACAATTATTGGAACCCTCGTCGTTTTCTTCTTATTATGAGTACATGTTTATACTATATATTAACTAAGTAATGTTTATTAATAATAGAGACTAGAGTAATGTGATTTATGCAACTATCTATCATACACCTTAACCAACTAACGGCCACTGGTAAATTGTTTTATAACCTCCTTGCTGTGGCCTACATGCCTTAGTGCCCATGCTGTGTGTTTCGAATGGTCACCAAAAACTCAAATTCGAATTGTGATGAAAAGACATGATATAAATACCATATAAATATAGTATTTTTTTACTGTCTTTTTTTTTACGGTACATTTAACGCAGAAGAGAACTGTCCGAACATAAGTTGCTAGAACATTAATTAATTGGGTAAAATTTGTTTGATTAAGTATGTGAGTTTCAAAATCTACTTGTTTTATCATGTGTTTATCATATGAGTTACAATATACAAATGTCCCTACCATGAATTTCGAATTTCTGAGACATTTTTGAATTGATGAGACAGATATTGGAGCATAGTAACGAATTATTTGACAAAAAAAAATGTGATAATAAATTTGCGATAATTGATCTATACGTGGATAAGGATTATATCGGAAAGTATATATGTATTTGTAGTGTCCACTTTGTAATAAGTAAGTTTTACTCATGGTTGTCATTATTTGGAAACAACGTCAAACCTCAAAAGAAGGAGCCGACGGTTGTCATGTATAGAAATAGAAGTTAGCAGCAAACCAGTGAACTCCATATCCCAAAACCGAATCAGACCGGGTAATTGGATCATAGAAACTTGAAAGGTCAAATTGCGTATCCAACCGAACCAACAAAAAACTCATTCGAACCGAAATGCACAATCTTCTACGTCTGTCATGTTAAAAGGCTGACAGTAAGGGCCCAATCCGATAATTGTTTCCTAATCGACGTAGGCCCAATTTACTTTGCAAGTTTCTAAACTTGCCGTTTCCGAGTTCAGCAATGAAACAAATTACATTTTACAAATTGAAAGTTTCAGAAAATGTGTTGTCAAAATTTCGTTTGTCGACACAAGTTTCAGAACTTTTTTATGAATGAATACAATAACGATTTTATCCTTTACTTTCCAGAAAAGTTTCAGAACTTGAAGTTCTATAATGAAATCACATTCCAAAAAGGAACACGACTCCTCATCCTCATCCTCTTTTCAAATGTGCGCATATATGTACAATCAAATATAACTCTAAAATACAATACAAACTGGTATTTAAACCCAGACTTAAAACATAACAACAAACCTTTTTCCTACCAACTCAGCCTAAGTCAAGGCTCATTGACTTCCTCTATAAACCTCGCTAATTTAGAATTGCGGAAAATTTGCAACTGAGATTCGGTTGGACGTGTACATATATGCGCACATTTGAGTTCAAAGCTTGTGGCAGGAGCTTTCGTTTTTGTAAGCCATCCTTGCCCTTCTCGTAAAAGACAATATGTGCAGCTTTAGGTTAGCATCATCTTTGTCACCTCGTTTTATTTCCAACACAATATTACAACAATGTTATTTCGGTGGTTTATAAAGTAACCAGGATGTAAAAGATTGTAGTGCGTCATAAACATGGCACTTTTCTTGTCTGTTCTACCCCCTAGTTTTATTTAACATATTCTTTTCATTGATCATATAGATGAAATGAACTCCTGAATCAAACCAGATCAAAGTAACCGCTGTAACCGATTAGCCAACTATACCAATAACAAGAACCGATTTACACACGGTAATACAAACAACCAAAATGCCGCCACAATACAACACCGCGTGCAACGCAACCTACTAAAGACTGTCCCCGATTTAGGAGCAATTTTTCGGTTTCTCATCAATCCGGTTTAATCTCAACAACAACTATACCAATAACAATAACCAATCGTAGGTTTACACCACGACACACAATCAAAGCAAAAGCAGACTCAAATGCCGCCACAGTACAAAATTAAATAACTGATTGCAACGTACTAAGGATTGTTCCGGTTCATGAGGAATTGCTTGGTTAAACCGCAACCTAACGCTTCATCAGGTATCTTACCGATCCGGTTTAATCCCTCAGCAAAAACTACACCCATACCCATATGCAAATGCGGTTCAATGTGGCAATGAAAAAACCAAACCCCAGGATTGTCCGTCACATATCTTAACGCCGTCCACCCATACGGATACAACGCCACAGTATTCCGTAACGGCGGATTCTTGAGGTTATAAGTCTTCTCGTCGACTCCTGGTCTGAATTTCCCTTCCCCGTAGCCCAACACCCAGAAATCGTGGCCGTGAAGATGCCACGGATGGATCTCGCTAGCGTTTGCGTCCAAGCCGTTGGCGTTCTGGAGAATCACGTCGACGGTTACGTTGAACGGGAAAGTGTAGATACCGTTTCCTAGCGTGGTGTTACGATACCGCGGCGGGTTCATGATGTCGTAGTCCATTGGGAAAGTCCTAGGTGGCGACTTCCGAGTGAATCCACGTCTCAGTTTGTACTTAACTGATCCAAGATACGGCGTTCCCGGAACGGAAAGAGAGACGTTGTTGAGAGCCCATTTCGTGGCACCGTCGATCATGTTCTGTGTGTTAAGTAGGATCAACCGTTTTTTGAATTTCTTCGGCGGCGGTGGAGCTCCCATCACTGCGAAGATCTTCTTCGAGAAGTTCTTGCTCCGTTCGAAGTCGTTCCATCGCGGAGTCTCCGGCGGCGGAGAAGAAGGAGGTTGGGAGGAAGGTGCACTTACGTAGTGTAATACAGTGAGTGCCGGAGGTGTCTTGGGTTTCCGTCCACGGACGCCAATGGAGATCCAGTAGTTTTGGGAACGGTCTTGATCGGTGGTGAGAAGGACGGAGTAGGTCTCGCCGGAATATATATCAATATCGTCGGTGATGAACGGCGTGATGTAATTGCCGTCGGCCTCTACCACCACTAGCTTGTGTCCCTGCACGTGTAAAAAAGTCAGCACACGTGTGATAGAAAACGTGTTTTTCTCAGTCAAAAAAGTATATTTTTGGACCGATACTTAGAACTAGGCCTTACAAATGGGCTTTAATAGACCGAAACTTAAATTTTCTTTAGAAAGCCCAAGGGGATTATAAAACGATTAACTTAAAAAAAATTGGTTTTGTCTATATATAGTATACGGAAAAAGCCGTCTAACAGCTTTATGTCAGTTTATCAAAAATTGGATTGAACATGAGTTGGGTATCTCAAAGTGACAAAGTCAAATTGAACATGAGTTGGGTATCTCAAACTGACAAAGTCAATCAACCTTACCTACTGATCGAGACCACTCTTAACAAGAATCCCTCTCTCTACGGAACTATCAACACGCACACATCTCAATATCTATATATTATTAACTATGTGATATTTTGTGGTGTTGAATTTTACAACATGCACCGTTATATAATAATAGTATTATAGTTGTACTATATTTCACTATGGGCTTCGGGAACAGAAGAGAGAATCTAAGGACCTACTTCCATCAATTTGCAGCCAAAAGACCTCCTCATATAGTAGTTTGACACAATCAAAAGAATTTAAGATGGCCTACCATTCTTTTTAAATTTTCTTTTGCTTTATATAGTCTAATATTATGGTTTACTAATTTGTCTTTTAATTTTGTATGAAGAAATTACCCGACGTTCTTGTGATTGTGACTAAATTGTCATATTTATTGACTTTCAGCCTGAAAAAAGGCTTAGGCCAAACAACCCGTAAATTGATCATTTTATTTTTATTTTTGTCAACATTTTAAAACAATGTAGAATATGTTTTTGGCATATTCTTTTTTTCTTTTTTTTTTGTCACCAACCATGCTTCTAATGTTCATTTGTTTTTATAATCATTTCTCTAATGGAAAACAGAGAAATAAAATGTAAGTAATATAAACCTGAACAGCAAAGTTGAGGGAGGCAAGAGCGGTGGTGCTGGCGAGTCTGATTCGGTAAGTCTTGTTAGGCTCCACGTGTAGTCTCTGTGGTGCGCACTGATCACCTTCTTTAAACTTGCACATAGGTAACGATGTATTGCTGAATTGTGCCATTGCGTTGCTAAATTGCGCCGCCAACGAACAATTAAATTGCCCCCTCCCGTTGATCAATATGCTCTTTAATATTTCCGAAAAGCAAAAGTAAAATAAAAAAATTAAGAAGCGAATGAACCGATGAAAAGTATAATGTCACTTGGACTATAAAATAATTTTGCTTATTTTTCAGTTGGCTATCTAATTATTACGTAAATTTATTATTCAAATATCACATTATTAGAAATTAGATTAAAATTAGCTTTAGGGAAAAGAAATCGAAAAGAGGCAACAGTTATCGATCGTGCCTATCGGTCTAATAAGAGACCCTTCATCGGTGGTCTCTCACATGGGGTTTAGCTATTAGAATATTTAAAAAAAA